>JAQFJB010141336.1:0-12269 GCA_029874875.1 Naso minor
TGAAAACGATTCTTTCTAAAAACTCCGGCCAGAGTGGAGATTTTGGAAAACTTCGGTTGCAAGTTTGCATGTAAACAAAGAAAAACTGAGTTTTAGGCAGCTGACGTCACCGTATGCGCCAGAACTTGCACCGACGCCAAAAGTGCGACCGTGTTTACATTTTTATTTGGCTGTGGTGATCATGGATGATCGTGATTTGCTTCTGTTGTTGCTATTTTCCGGATTCTGATTAGCTAACGTGGGCTTGAGCCTATCGTTACACTGCCACCTACAGGTTTGATATGCTCTTTGCGGCATATATACTCAGGTACGTGTAAACGAAAACTTTTTTGAAAACTGATACGTGTGCATGATATTATTTTTGAAAACGGAGACGGTGAAATGTTCGTTTATGAAAATAGCCGGCCACGTGTAAACGGAGTGTCATTATTTCTTCCGCTCTATCTGGGGAGAGGTTGGAGTTGGCTGGCAGACAGAGGGTGCATCTCAAAGCGTAGGCTGCAACCTTCGAAGGCTGCATTTTTAGGTGTCGCCATGATAGATATGTAAGGGATAATGTAGAGCGAGCCGGTCAGAGGGGTCCTACATCACCCTGAAGGGGTTTATTTCTCTATAGTGAATGGCTTGCCCTACATTATCCCGCTTATTACACGGCTACTCACTAAAGAAATCAAAATTTTAACATAATGTATTGATCTAAATACAATTTTATTGATTTACAAAAGTTTTCATTGCTTCCGCTTGAAAAAATTGTCCGTTCATTTCTATGGTTGGAGCTGTAACTGTAAGCAATGGTAACTCCGAAGCGTCCATAGCAAAGGTCTGCTATACAGAAATTACAGACCTTAGAATGTTGTAATTGACCGATCAGGATCGAGCATTTGACAATGCCGTGTAATAAATATATTTAGAAAACTAGATTGCTGATGATGTCGTATTTACATTATCCAAAGTGAAGCACCCGGCCGCCATATTGATACACCCAACTTCTTCATAAAAATGAATGGTTTCTAATGAGGCAAATTTCAAATAAGTCAATATACACGTTAAAATGCCAAGATGTGCGGCTGTCTTTTGCAGCAATATTCATTTGAAGGGTTGTAATAAAACGTTTCACACGTAAGTTTACGCAGAAAAGCAAATTGGTCACTTTAATAGAAAAAATCGCATTTGCTGCTAGCTAGCTAATTAGCCGTCCCATTGACTTGAATAGACCGCTGACAAAAGCCAAATGCTAGCGATTGATAATGGTCACCAGCGAGCTACCTTGTTACCCTTAACATCGCGGGGGCTGCATCAACTTAGCAGTTAATAAAACTGACAATGTGGCTAACAAGCTAGCTACTCTTAATTGACATTCAAGGCAATACTTCTTACCTGCATAATATTTAAAACAGTGGACAAGTCGCTTTGTCTATTTGCACAGAGTTCCAAAAGACAAGGAGGGGAGAAAGGCTTGGCTGTTAGAAATCAGGAGGAAAAACTTTTCTCTATCCCCTCGATCCATCCTGTGCAGCAATCATTTTTGAGAGCAGTGTTTCAACAGGACATGGGCAAAGATGAAGCTTAGTAAAGGAGTAGCCAGAGTTAACTAGCACCGAGTCACATTTCGATTTTCCCTGTAGTAAGTGTGCCATTTTCCGAAAAGCACATATTTAGGGAGACAAAATGTTGCTCTGCGCAGCGATACCAAAATAACCCCGACTCGCATGCAAGTGTTTTTGAAAATATAATTTTAAAGTAGGCGAAAATGAATGGGAGTCTATGAGCGAATTTTACTTCCGGGTGTATGCGCTCCTGGAACAGATGCTTCACTTGAGCTAACCCTATCAGCAATCTCGTGTTTTTTATATTATATATATGGTCACCACTTCATTCCATCTGCCAAACTGACATGACGTCATTGCATCTCCGATAAGCAGCTTTGGTTCAAGTGAGTTGTCTCAGATTTCTCTAACTTTAACCTGAACTCTGACCCCTAACCCTAAACCTAGCCCCAAACTTAAGCCTAACCCTAAATTTACTATTATTCCCAACCCAAAATGTTAGTTTGTTGGATGGAAGTAAGTGACAACCCCTAAAAATGCAGCCTTCGAAGGATGCAGCCTATGCTTTGAGATGCACCCAGAGTCTCTCGTTCTTCCACGTTCATGTTCTTGCCCTTGTGCATTTTGCTTACAGCATTCATAGTATATTTCCAAGCTCTCGTCTTGTATTTTCGCCGTGCCGTGTGCCATCGCTGTTTTCATTTATTTTTGTTCACACGTTGTCTTCCCAAGAGTTTCTAGTGGCTTTTGTTTTCTCTCGTTTTGTATTCTTTTGTTTTGTATTTTCAGTTTCCTGCTCTGTGAAGCATTTTTGTTGTTGGATTTTTGCAACCCTTTTGGCCAAGTTTTTTGGTTGGCCATTGCGCCTGTTTCTTCTCATCTATAATAAAAAGCCTGAATCCAGTCTTGCTGTCTCATGCCTTGTGTCCACCTGTGTCTCGTAACACAGTGGGGAAAATAAGTATTTGAACGCGTTAACATTTTTCTCAGTAAGTATATTTGCAATGGGGCTGTTGACATGAAATTTTCACCAGATGTTGCTAACAACCAAAGTATTCCACACATACAAGGAAATCAAAAGATATAAGTCCATAAATTAAGTTATGTGTAATAAAGTGGAATGATACCCGGAATAAGTATTGACCACATGAAGAAAAAGGCATGGAAAGCCAAGAAACCTGCTGAAATCTGTTAGTATTTTAGTAAGCAATCCTGCTCCCCATCAGTGCAAATTAATATCAGCTGGATAGTCCTAATTGATAGCCTGAAAAGGTTTCTCATCACCACGGCGTCACACAAGAAGCATCTCATGAAGGGTAAAAGCAAAAAGCTCTCACAAGACCTTCGCAACCTTATTGTTGCAAAACATACTGATGGCATTGGTTACAGACCTATTTCTAAACTTCTGAATGTTCCAGTGAGCACTGTTGGGGCCGTAATCACGAAGTGGAAAGAACATCATTTCACCATAAACTGATTGAGCTGGGGCAGCGCTTTCCCAGACACTATATAAGCAGGAAGTCCGGCACGGCCCCTTCTCTAGAGTGTCTGTTTTTAGCTTTGCACTATAGCCAAATATATCTGTAGTCAGTATTTGTATGACTTTCTATCTTCTGATTATTGGAGTTTCTTCTCCCTTTTTTGTTTCTCGCTTTGCTTCCGTCTTTCGGACTATTATACGGTCTTTGGAAGCGTGAGTACTATTGTTTAGTCTGTATTATTCTCTGTGTTTGACAGGAAAACATTCTGTTAACTCTCACTGAGAGTGTTAGAGCCTTGTCCACACAGATCACATAAAATCCGTACACCTTCCCCGAGAGCCAAAACTTCAGTTGCCCTCAAGATATGGAGGCGAGGCAGGAAGAAGTAAAGATTTCATTGCCCAATGTGAAATATTTTTTAAAGCGCAGCCTTCATGGTTCGTGAATGAAGAGTCTCGGGTTTCATTTATTTTATCCATGTTGACCGACACAACACTCACTTGGGTCGGCGCACGTATTCGATCTAATTCTGTAGTCGTGAATACTGTGGAGACTCTCGTTAGAGAAATGGTATCAGTGTTTGATTAGGATGTTCGTGGTCAGGACGCGGCTACGTGTTTAATGCATCTGAGGCAGGGCTCTGAGAGTGTCGCTGAGTTTTCAATCTCATTTCGCTCCTTGGGGACAGAGACAGGCTAGCCAGAAGTGCCTCTTATGACAGTTTTTGTTCACGCATTGGCTGAGGAGGTTTAGGATGCTCTAGCTACATTGGAGCCTTGTGTTTCTCAGGATTTGTTGGTTTGCACTGCGGTGCGAATTGATAATCGCATCCGGGAACGTAACAGGGAGAAATGTTCTGCATTGACTCTTGCTGGCAACAGGGTTAATGCTCCTTGCAGTGTGCATACAGCTCCCATTCCGCCCACTGAGATTTTCACCCCTGGCGAGCCTATGCAGGTTGATGGCTGATATGAGAGCCGGGCTCATAAGGCAGTTCGCAGATGTATAATCTGCTATAATTGTAACAAACCGGGAGATATCCGTCCACGCTGCCCTGAGCTTCAGGGAAACGGGAAGTACCTCTAGTGGTATGGGGGGGCGCTATTGGGACAGACCCAATTTCCCTTCCGAACTTTAATTCCTGTAGATTTGACTGTGGGGGAACAGAGAATATTTATAGAAGCTTTTGTGGACACCTTGGATTTTTTTATGGATGCGGAGTGGGCTAGGAGACATTCCATTTCTATCCGCCCTCTTTTCCCTTCAGATCTTTGGACGGTCACCTGCTGGGAACTGGATTTATAACCAAAGTCTCTGAATCATTGACTTTTTTCATCTCTTTTGGTGGTCACTCTGAGGAGGTCCGATTTTTTATTGTCAGTTATCCTGTTTTTCCTGTCGTTTAAGGACACTCTTGGCAACGGGAACATAGGCCTCACATCATTTGGGGGAGTCAGGATAACCCGATCGTCCAGTGGGGCACTAATTGTAGGTCCCACTGTAGGGAGTTTGGTGTGTCGTCCCGGGCATCAACCTAGGGGGGAGGCTGATGCCTGGAGTGATTCTGAGGAGTTTATCTCACACAACCCTCCTAATCTAGAGAAAGGGGTGGAGGAGGGGTTGGAGTGGAGATCCTCAATTTGACTGGCAGCAGCCAGAGGAGGATTGCCATTTGGAGGATTTCTCTGACTCGGAAACTGACATAGAGATGGTGGGTTCCGAACAGGGTGAGAAATTGGGGGCTGCTCTGAACTTTTGTCTGCCTCCTAACTTTCCAAACAATTATGCTGATCTTGCAGAGGTTTTTAGCAAGCAACGGGCCTCAAATTTACCTCCTCATCACACGTATGATTGCGAGATCAGTCTCCACCCAAGTACCACTCCCCCCTGGGGTTCATTATACTTGCTGTCAGGGCCTGAGCGAAGGGCCATGTGAGAATATATTCAGGAGGCTCTGGCTAATGGACTTATTTGGCCCTCCAAGTCTCCTGCCGGAGCAGGGTTCTTTTGTGTGGGCAAAAAAAATGGCGGCCTGAGACCCTGTCTTGATTACAGGGGCTTGAATAATATCACTATTAAAAACCAATACCCCCTTCTGTTGATGAACTCCGCATTTGAACGTCTGCAGCAGGCGTCATTTTTTACTAAGCTAGACCTTCGGAATGCTTATAACATGGTTTGGATCCGGGAGGCGGACGAATGGAAAATGGCATTTAATACACATGACAGGCACTACGAATATTTGGTCATGCCGTTCGGATTGGTTAATGCCCCTTCTGTGTTCCAGGCACTCGTTAATGACATCCTCCGAGAGATGTTGGAGAGATTCGTCTTTGTCATCTTTGACGATATTCTGATTTTTTCTTCAACTCTCTCGGAGCATAAACAACACGTCAGACAAGTGCTTGAGGCCCTCCTTAAAGCCAAGTGTTTTGTCAAGGCTGAAAAATGCGTTTTTCATGCCAAGACAGTTTCGTTTCTTGGCTTCATTGTTTGAGAAGGGTCGGTCTGCATGGATCCTGACAAGGTGGCAGTGGTCAGGGATTGGCCTGCCCCTCAAAACGTCAAGGACATGCAATGGTTTCTGGGTTTTGCAAATTTTTACAGGAGGTTTATCTGTAATTTTAGTGCGGTAGCTGCTCCCATTATTGCGCTCACTAAGAAGAATACCTCCTCATTGTTTGGTCTCCAGCAGCTGAGGCTGCTTTTCACGAGTTAAAGAAACGATTTCACTCAAAGCATATTCTCGTTTTGCCCAACTCCTCCCTCCCATTTGTTGTGAAGGTGGATGCGTCGGAAGTCGAGGTGGGTGCTATTTTGTCTCAGCGGTCCCTTCGGGACAATAAGCGGCACCCATGCGCCTACTTTTCCCGATCGTTGTCAGCAGCCGAACGGAATTACAGCATTGGTGCCCGGGAGTTGTTGGCTGTCAAGTTGGCATTAGAAGAGTGGCGCCATTGGTTGGAGGGGGCTGAGCATCCGTTTGTGGTTTGGACGGATCATAAAAATCTCCAATACATCCAACAGACAAAACAATCTAATTCTCCGCAGGTGCGGTGGTTGTTGTTTTTCAACCACTTTGACTTTACGTTAACCTATCGCCCAGGTTCTAAAAACATCAAGCCCGATGCTTTGTCGCGGATTCACGACCGCTCTGGTCGCGACCCGCTCCTAAGCTGGTTATCCCGGCAGCTCAGATTGTGGCTCTCATTCAGTGTGACGTTGAGTCTGTTGTGTGGGAGGCGTTGAGAACTGATCCCGGTCCTGGTGGGGAGCTGCCTGGCTGTTTGTTTGTTCCGTTGGCAGCAGGTTCTCCAGTGGGGGCACTCTTCCCGCCTGGCGGGTCACCTGAGGATTCATCGGACCAAGCAATTCTCGGCCCTGCGTTTTTGGTGGGCCAGCATGAGTTTGTAGCGGGTGCTGTATCTGCACTAGGAACAAGACTTCCCTTCTCCCCCCCTCTGGCCTGCTGCGGCCGTTGTCCGTCCCTAAGCACTCGTGGAGCCATATCGCTCTTGATTTGTTACGGGGCTGCCTGTTTCTGAAGGCAACACGGTCATCATGGTCGTGGTCGACTGTTTTTCTAAGGCCACTCACTTTATTGCACTGCCCAAGCTGCCTTCGGCGCTGGAGACGGCCCTTCTTGTTGTGGACCATGTTTTTCGGCTGCATGGTCTCCCTCAGGATGTGGTTTCTGACCAGGGCCCTCAATTTACGGCCAAATTCTGGCGTGTGTTTTGCAACCAGTTGGGGGCCACCTTGGTTTCCACCGAGAGACTAACGGGCAGACAGAGCAAACCAACCAGTCATTGGAGAATACTCTTCATTTTTGAGTGGCTGACAACCCATTTTCGTAAAGTCAATTTTTAGCATGGGCCAAATATTCCCACAATTCACTGGGTAACTCCTCCACAAGCCTTTCCCCGTTGGAGGCTCAGTTGGGTTATCAGCCTCCGCTGCCTCCTGAAACTGACAGGGATTCAGAGGTTCTTTCAATCAATCACTTTGTTCGGCATTGTCAGTCACTTTGGACTAGGGTCCGTTCCTCTTTGGTGCACTCTGGACGGAAACAAGACCGCCGCAGATAGAAGGCACCGTTAGGCCCCATCTTATTGGGTTAGCCAAAAGGTCTGGCTTTTCACGCAGGACCTGCCCTGGAGAGTGGAGTCATGGAAGTTGGCTCCCCGCTTCATTGGTCCTTTTAAGATTGTGCGAAGGATCAATCCTGTCACAGTCCAGTTGAAGCTCCCTAGATCCTTATGGATCCACCCCTCTTTTCATGTCTCCAGGCTCAAACCGGATAGCACTTGCGTCCTGGCTCTGGTCGACAAACCCCCGCCACCGCGGATGATTGAGGGTGGTATTTTAGCCGAGAGGCGTGTGGGTCATGGGGCTCAGTTTTTAGACGACCGGGAGGGTTATTGTCCTTCGGAGTGGTGCTGGGCTCCTTCTCGGGATATCCTGGATCCCACCCTTATCTCAGAATTCTGTGCACGGGGTTCTCTGGGAACTTCTGGAGCAGTTCCTTAGATGGGGGGGTCCTGTCATGGTTTGTGAGGTGTGCGTATAGTTTGGCCTTTTCTTTGCAGCACTCGTCCTGGGAAGATATCGAATTCCTTGACTATTGAATTCTTTACTTAGCTGGCTAATTGAGCTAGGGCAGCGCTTTCCCAGACACTATATAAACAGGAAGTCCGGCACGCCCCCTTCGCTAGAGTGTCTGTTTTTAGCTTCGCACTATATCCGAAGATATCTGTAGTCAGGTTTTGTATGACTTTCTCCCTTTTTTCTTTCTCACTTTGCTTCTTTGTTTCGGAATATTACATGTCCTTTGGAAGCGCAAGTACTTTCATTTGGTCTGTATTATTCTCTGTGTTTGTACTGTGTCCGTGCTGCTCACTTTCTCTCTGGTCGTTGCATTTGGCCGCCTAATTCTACCAGCCATTACAAAACCGGCCACAACCAGGTGCTCCTTGCAAGATTTCTGACAGAGGAGTCAACAGAATTAGCAGAAGAGTTCTCCAAGATCCAAAGAGCACTCAAGGAGAGCTTCAGAAAGACCTGGAATTGGCAGGTACAATCGTTTCAAAGAAAACAATGATTAATGCACTCAGTCGCCATGGCCTCTATTCACACTCATGACGCAAGACTCCATTGCTGAAGAAAAAGCATGTTGAAGCTTGTTTAAAGTTTGCTGCACAACATTTGGATAAGCCTATAAAATACTGGGACAATATAGTCTGGTCAGAGGAGACCAAAATTTAACTCTTTGAATGTTATAGCACACACCATGTTTGGAGGACAAACAACACTACACATCACCCCCTAAACACCATACCAATAGTGAAGTTTGGAGGTGGGAAAATCATGGCGTCGGGCTGTTTTTCAGCATATGATACTGGCAGACTTCATAAAATTGAAGGAAGGGTGATTGTAGAGATGTACCAAAACATTCTTGATAAGAATCTTCTGCCATCAACCAGGATGCTGAAGATGAAATGAGGGTGGACATTTCAACAAGGCAGTGATCCCAAACACACAGCCAAGGAAACTCTCAAGTGGTTTCATAGAAAGAAAATAAAGTTGCTAGAATGGCCCAGTCAATCACCTGACTTGAATCCAATTGAAAATGTATAGAAAGAACTGAACATCAGAGTTCATAGAAGAGGCCCCTGGAACCTTCAAGATTTGAAGACCGTTTGTGCGAAAGAATGGGCCAAAATCACACCTGAGCAGTGCATGCAACTAGTTTCTCCATACAGGAGGCGTCTTGAAGCTGTCATCACCAACAAAGGCTTTTTTACTTAGAATTAAGTATTAAATAAATTTCAGTAAGCGTGTTCAATGCTTTCTCCCTGTGTCATTCCACTTATTACATATAATTTATGGAATTATTTGTTTTGATTCCTTTGCATGTGTAGAATACTTGGGTTTTTGCCTACATCTGGAGAAAATATCATGTCAATACCCCCATTAGAAATATATTTACTGGGAAAAACGTTGATGCGTTGAATACTTATTTCCCCGCTGTGCATTACTTTCAATGCTCATGAGCTGCAGTCTAGAACAAGAAGCAAACATTTTTTCAAGCTGTCCTGATAGATGTGGATTGTCCTTAAAATTTTAATGCAGTAGTATTGTTGGATGTTTAGGTGGTTGAGCACAGCCTCATGTTTCATGTAATCTCATGTCAGTGAATTATTTTTTTTTAAAAAACCAGTTGCAATGTACTGGGCATAGGGCTGCGTGGGTGGACCGCACCTGCGCAGTCCGCAGGACCCCGCAACCACAGGCCCCCGCGATCCACCCACCAAAAAAGTATGCGGATGCGGGGCGGTCGCGGGGGCAACCATAAATTTATTGCCGTTGCAGATGTGGGTACAAAAAAAATTTTGCGAGTTACATGCGGGGTTTAAAAAAAATTTTGCGGGCCCATGGCAAATTTGCAACTCGCGAGACGCACGTTTATAATATCTCAAGCTCAAGTATGACACATTCACTACAATAAATGTCATTCTATTGAAGTGAGCACAACAAAATAAGCACTATGAGAAGTATTTTAGCCCATATTGTGTGTTTAACTATTTTGTTGTCTTACCCACACAAATTAGGAAGGTACTCAACAAAATATGGCTGCTTCTTCTTCTAATAGCCAGTATAGCTTCTTTTAAGAGTAGATGTCATACATGAGGGCTAAATACTACTTACATGTATTGTCAATTGCAATCAGAATTGCAATTAGCCACCCCATTGCTGTCAGCTGTAACTCCTTTCCATTTGTAATCAATTATGTCAATTGCAGCTCGCCTCTCTTGGTTGCATCTTGGTTGAATATCAGTTTTCTTTCTTGATCTTGATGTGACTATTTGTGAAATGTAGCCAAAAGAATATGAATTTACAATCTGCCAATCATTAATGTTGATGCTTGATTTATTTATTGAGATATCCGAGTACTTGATATATTGTCGGCCTGCTGATAAAACCTTATATCTCCGAATATGATAAGAAACAAAAACTTGCATGTCCACGATAATAACATAAACATTGCAAAATACAAAATACATTCTTGGAAGAAAAATATTCATCCTACCCGAACACAGCTCAACTGCATACTTGCATGCAGAATGAAACATTTTTTATGCTCTCCTGTAAAGTTTATCATTTTGAAGATACAAGGTTTTATCAGCAGGCCGACGATATGTAAATACGATGTAAGTAAATAGGAGATGACTCCGATTTTTTGTATCAGAAGGAAGTATCAAAGTGCACTGCTTCCAATGTACATATCATTAGTAATTTATGAATAAACAATTGAAATGAATCTTATTGTTGTCCATTTAAAAAAACTCACA
The DNA here is from genome assembly GCA_029874875.1 of Naso minor. Lineage (NCBI taxonomy): Eukaryota > Metazoa > Chordata > Actinopteri > Acanthuriformes > Acanthuridae > Naso > Naso minor. The sequence goes on from JAQFJB010141336.1 coordinate 10,381, forward strand.
TACAGGCAATCCTGGCAGTCCGTGAGCTAGACTAGTGCACTGCCCGTGGCCAAATGAGGCTGTGTTTGAAGGTAGGATGTACAAAGAGGCGTGGCTATAGCTGAGAGCGAGAGCGCGACAGGCTAGATAGGTTACACAGGTGTATGGGATTGAAAATTATTCCAAAAAACTTCAAAATGAAGGGTGCACACCATCGTAACTATTATTGTCACTTAGGTTTTATCGGTTTTAGTGGGAGAAAGGAATACAGCCTGATTGCTATGATCTCGTACTGCGTTAAGATCACATATTGAACATTAATGTGTAACGTATTTTGCGTTGTTGTCCATGCATGTTAATCCCAAAATCTAGCAGCAACAGGGTGTAATAATAGGAACATGCTATCCATCATTTCTCCTCCCAAGGATGCAGGCAGAAGAAATAAATGAGCAACCGTCGTATTTCATTCCAACTACATAAGTTCGAAAGACCTAACGTTGTTTCGTTTTGAAATGCCATTCGCTAATGGTAATAATTCACGAATGCCCCAGCAAGCCAGCAAACTCATATTCGTAATGCTTAATACAAAGGTAAGCGGTGCTCAAAAACATGCGTGCAGCAGCGAAGTAAAATGCAATATTAACGCATCATGCAAATGTAATACAGATGCTTATTCCAACATTTACTGTGGGCAAAATGCTCAAAATGCTTTGCGATCACGCTGGTCTTGCTGGTCAAAGTCGTAATGGGTGCTTGGAGTTGGTGCCACTCTGAGTTATCTACCGCTCTGGTGACAGGTAACATGCTTCGTTGGGAAGCGCAATGGCAACATCTTTTGGTCAACACATGAACTCGTCAAGTCAAGAGTCAGTTGGCTTTTTAATCCGAGTAGTGCATGTGCTCATAGGGGGAGTGAAAATCTATGCAAAGACCTGCAAAATGAAGGATGCACACCATCGGGCCATGCGCAAGCTAGGGGAGCGGGGGGCACAATGAGACAGAAAAATTATTTTTGCCCAAAAAACCGTAGTGGCTGGAAGGTTGCTGTTCCAACTTCTATTGTGGGAATCTACTGCCCCCCTTTTACATACCACGACATGAAAAAATGGGGAAATCAAATGCTGTGTGGCATTAGAGCACTTTGAAAAAATCGGGTTTTGTCTCATTGTACCCCAGGGGTGAGGGGCACATTGAGACAGCGGATGGGGCACAATGGGACACCAGTTATTTAAGCTCAAAGAGCCTTCTTTATGGGGCTAAATTCACTAAAACACAAAATTAAAAAACTAAAGATGGAAATTAAACATTTCTACATCACAACAAGCCAGAAAATTGTTATATTAAATCAAATTATATTTTAAAACAAGTATGGCACTACAGTTTGTCAACCTATGAATTTTTCCACATAATTTCATGGCCTTGGCCAAAGGCATTTATTGGTTTCAAATGGAACGATGAATTTTCTGTTCATCAATAACCAGGAAATTGGTTATATGAATAAATTTTTTAAAATAAATTATTTTACAGAACAAATAATGAAATAATTCATAGGGCGACCTGCCTGACCTCTGATGCTTGTTACGGAACTCAAAAATTTCAAAACCTTATGCCCCACAGCAAGACAGCCCAATAAAATAACATTACTAACATCTACCAATCGGTAGAAACTTGTCAACTAGCACAGAGGTCCAACAAACTCGGAGTTGTGGCTACAGGTGTTTCAATCAATATAATTGTTCTATTCCTTGGCTGCCTTACCATTCCTGAGCATTCTAATGGGTTACATTGAGACAGCCTGGGGCACAGTGAGACAGTGTCTCACTGTACCCCAAATGCAAATGTCTCAATGTGCCCCAACCACTATTTTACATGAAACATGGCCATGTACAAAAATGCATGCCAACACTGGC
>JAQFJB010143115.1:0-12258 GCA_029874875.1 Naso minor
AATTAGATCTTATTATTTAATATAATTAATAATTATCTATGATAATCATTAATTAATTTTGATAGCCAAAATATTAAATTGCAAATCCCACTAACACTAACATCAACACAGGCAGGGAGAGATGTGCTTGAATTGTTAGAAGTAGATTTGACTATTTTCCAGAATAAACTAGGGTTATATGAGGAGTTTGTAAAGGAGTGCAGATGGTAGTTGGCTTTAGCTTTTCTAACAGCAGCAGTACACTTATTATTCAGTTGTCTGAAAGCATGCCAATCACAGGGGACTTTTGAATGCCTGGCTAGAGCCCACACTTTATATCTGGAAAAGTAAAATAGAGTTGAAAGTTCTGCAGTGAACCAGGGAGTGGAGTTATATTTTGTCCTTGTCTTTTTAACGGGTGCAAGCTTATCTAAAGCTGTATTTACACTGCATGGCTCAAGTGGCCCAATTCTGATTTTTTCCTCCTATGTGGCTGAGATCAGATTTGTACGATGCATGTGTAGGCCTTATCTATAAGCGGAAATGGATATAAATCTGATATGTGTCATTTCGACTGTAATCTAAGTGGTTGGATCAGATCAGATATTCCCTGTCAATGCCAGTCCCACATCACAGAAAATTTGGCATTTCTCCATTTTAATGAAGAAAACACATGCAAAAGAGTCTCCATGCTCTCTGCTGAAAACATAATCAAAACACTTAAAGTGCAATGGAGGATGGGGGTTTAAAAGACATCTTACGATTACCAAAAGTAACATTAAAATTATCTGTCCTTAAGTCTTAAGGGCAAAATGACGGCACATCCAAAATACAGAGTTTGTACAGAAACAGTTTCATTTGCAAGGAGGTTTAAGTTATGAAAAGTTTTAAGTGCTCGATAGTCAGCACCTAAGTTTGCTGCAGGTACGAAATATTCCCACAGATTTGTGACACCACTGGAAGTAGCCTAATCCCTGTTACACCAGCTTTCTATGTGGAAAAAACACTACCTGCAATGTGCACGTGAAGTTACTGCTAATGCAACTGAACATTTTCCTACAGCTGCAGCTTCATATTAAAAGCCTTTGACTTTTATTCTGAAGTGAGCTAATCACAGGAAATACAGTATTCAGTTAGCTTAGCTAGCTTACCGCTTACTGAGGATCCATCATTAAATGTGAGTTTTCAGAGCCAAACATTTTCAGTATTTGTTAACAGCGGAAAAATTTTAAATGTGTGGGGATAGTTTTACACTGTTTGTGAAAGTAATGGGACAATAAGGAGATGACGAAAAGCTGCTCAAGTGTTTGTCAAATGTAAATGCAGATATCAGATTTGAGTCACTTTTAAAAGTAGATGTAAGCAGGCATTCCAAAAAACTGGATATAGGTAACAAACTGGAATCGGGCATCAAGACAAGGCAGTGTGTATACAGCCAAAGACAGAGTTAACAATACTAGTAAAAAAGCTTAATGCTAGTTCAATCAAAAATTTTGAGAGTGCTGACGACTAGACTGAGGTAGAGGTTGTGTGAAAAGGCTCAGTCATTAAAATGTTTTAAGTTTCTCCTGACCACTATACGTGAGATAGTTGTCTCTGTTTCACATTTCTCATACAAATAATCAGGCAAAAATCACTAAAACCAAGGTCAAAAACACCGCAGGTGGGATATTTCTTTGGTCTGTTTGATAAAATTAAGTCAGTTAAGCTTGACTTGGCAGGATTCTTCAAATTGGGGCGAGAGGGATGATAAATTAGCTGTGGAAAATTACGATTATGAAAAAGTTGTTTTAGCTCATTAGAAGCTGTGGTAAACCAGTCTAAAATGAGATCACTAAGGATAATAACCTCATGATCAACCAGTGGAGGGATTAATTCACATAGGTTTTCAAGTGCCTCTGAAAATAAGATAGCAGGTGCAATTCTCAGTCAGGTCCCACTACAGAGGAAGACGGCACAACAATACGACATCACGCCAGTCAGCATTTCCACTCAGTTTTTTATGCACAAATTGAGAATTTGCATATAAAGAGGTCGAAGCAAACAGTACACAACAAACCAAGCAACAATGTTACAAGAATGCTATAAGACCATGTGGTAAATTGTGACATTAATAACGCCGTGAAATATTACACTATACCTGCACAATGGCCTGTATTATAGGGTGAAAAACCACGGTACTATATGAATCAAACCCATTTCCTCTGTTTCCACTCAAGTGAGAAATGTCCACCATATTATCTACTTAAATCCAGATTATAATCAACTCCTGAAAGTTCCACTGGCTTCTTCCATTTCTGCAGAAAAAGGTGAATTCTTCCATTGAGGTAGTGTCCAAGTTTTTCCAAAGTCACGACCTTTGAGATCAGGAATTTCCACATGGAAATAGAAGGCGGGTCTTCTCAGACCCACTTTACCATTATGGCTTTCCTTGCTGGCATGAAAAGTGACGGGATCACATCCTCATTTTCTTTGAGAGAGCCGGGGACTTACCCAAGCAGATTATAAAAGTGGGTTTACTGACACCTGCTGACCAATTGCTGCACTGCCTTCCAGAACGTTTGAAATTTTTTGCATTTCCACATACAACACAACCTGGGACCTACATAAGATTTACATTTGGGACAGCTTGGTGAAGTTCTTATGTAACTTTTTGATTTCCCATGCCTCTCAATTCCTTTTGACAGGTTGGCAAGGTCAGCAAATCCTAGCCTGACACAGCCAAACTAATTCTTAAGAATTAGTCTGATACCTCTCAATTCACCGTTCATTGCCAAGGGGAAGTACCAATGGGCGCTGTCAAAACTGCCTCTGGATGCACTTGGATAGACATACAACCATACAACCAATCAGAGCTGGTTACCCCGTCTTTCCCCTCACACTCCAGGCGAGCCACTGGCGTATTTGTTACGAGGAATTTCAGTCGAGCTGAAACCCCCTTGTTATTGAAAACTACACAATATCAACTAAAGAAATATTCCTACAAGATGGAGAACAACCTTTAAGACTTGCCAATTGCTGTTTGTTTGTGTGATTGCTACACCAAGGGAAGGAAGGGAAGCCTTTAGTAGGAGTCTTAATACTTATCTGTGCGGTGTCGGCCTGAGACTCTGCAGCCTCGGTGAAACACTAAACTAACGTAATATAATCACACTAACGTCCCGTTATTTCATTTATTCATTCTGCATGAGGATAAGTAGATAATGACTGAACTTTCATTTGTCTATCCCTTTAATGAACAACCTCTTAAAATAGATGAGTTTTAAACATGCAATGCAGGCAGAGTGAATGAAGTGGAAAAAACTGCTGATGCTGAACAATGCTTGTGCTTTTACAAATCCTTGGCTTCAGATGGTCAGACCTTATGGTCCAAACGTTAAAAGAAATATCTGGATGAACATTCTTTTACAAATCTAAAATTAGCCAGCACTACAACCCAGGAAGCCTTGTTGGGAAATCATATCAACTTTCATTAAAAAGAAACTTAATTTTACAGTATTTTACAAAGATGTTGATGAAAAGTAAAGAACAAAATATTGTTTAAAAGCTTCCAATCACACCAAAAGTGTTTAAAACAATTATTGGAATATCTGTATCTGTATATTATATTATTATTATTTAGGAAATGTACTTATGAATTGAAATTTGCTAGTGCCATTACAAAAACGTTTACTGCATTGGTTTATCCTAAATTTTAATGTCCCTTACATTGAAATTAAACAGGTCTACAGAGAACAACACTTTTGTATGCTTGTAAAAGATGGTACACATGACATGTTAATTAACACAATTTTTATCCTCGAAAAGTTCTTTTGGCTGAGAATAGTTCCATGAAAAAAATTATGAAAAAATAAACTTGAACATTTTCACAAGGAACTTTAAAAATAATTCTTGTCACTGATATGAAAAAAAAAAGATCGTTGAATGTCTTCAGAGAAACTTTAACTTGGAGATACCCAGAAGGATCATGTCTTATTGTATTTTTAAATATTTTAGTAAATTAATTAATTTATTAAATATTTAGATATTTTTTACATTAATCTTTATTTCCTCTCTTTATTTTGCCTGAGTTTCTCATACAATGCATACACTCTAGAAACCCTCCTGTCCAGTGTGCTTGTCTTTAACTGACGCAACAATATGTAACTTTTTCACCTTCAGGCTGCGACCTGCGGTTTCAAAAACATTAGTGTGTAACTAATGGTTAATTAATTAGTCACAACAAATTTGTGATAACATAGATGGACCTAATCATTTACTAATAGGGCCAGTTTGTGTAAATACGTCAATTGTGTAAATACGTCCATTTGGAAAAAACGGGAAAAAAATTGGGGCCCGCTCATTGTTCTGCTGGCCCATTGTTCTACCGGTGCACCTTTCCACCCACATGTGAGATGCACCAACGGGCCGACGGAACAGCAGTACAACACTAAGTTTACAGGTAAGGTGTGAATGAAGGTTAATGACGACATATCAGGTTCACAGCTCAAGCTGAATATTATTATATATAGTAATTAGTTTTCACCTCTTTCACCTCTGGCACTTGCATTATTTCTTGTATGTAAATTTTGCCCTTCTGTCCTTAAGACATGCAAGTTTCTTTTCCATGGAGAGCATGGCCAGTGCGTTAAGACGATCCTGGGACATTGTGTTCCTCAGGAAGGTCTTTATTCTTTTCAAAGTTGAGAGGCAGCGTTCAAATTCAGCTGTTGTCATTGAAGTTGTGATGAGGATCCTCAGCAGAGCCACAGTCTCTGAGAAGGTGTCCTGAAGATTATTGCCCATGAAGAGCTGGTACAGAGCCATGGCACATTGCAGCTCCTGAACTCAACATTGCTGTAGATGAGTGACAATTCAGTTCTCAGCTTGCCCTTGTTCAGCATCGGGTAAGCCTTCACAGTGGTGTTGAGTGCTGCTTCAGGGAACTGGCTCTCAAACACTTGGCATTTGTCTCCCTGCAGCAGTGCAGCACTGATAAGGTGCTTGGTGAAGGCAAACCTCCCTTTTGCATGGCTCAAGATGGTGTCACAAACCTATGAAACAAATGGTAGCTTATATCAGACAGGACCTACATAAAGATGCACATAAACTGTGATTAAAACGCCTCGATCGTGATGCAAATGTTACTGCCAAATCACAGGGTGGAGGGGTGTGTCTCTATGTAAATGAGCACGAGCACAAAAATGTTCTTGTCAGAGAAAGTCTCTGCACTAAAGCTGTTGAACTGCTGGTTGTGTCTCTAAGCCCCCCCATCTGTCCTGGGAATTTCCCCAAATATTTGTCACTGTTGTATATGTCCACCCCAGGGCCAACATGGATAAAGCCTCGGAGACTTTACTTAAGGTGAGCCAGAAGCTTCAATCTAAATCTCCCAATGCACCCATCCTTATGCCTGATTTTAATCATTGTTCCTTAAAACAAGTGCTTAGAAACTTTTATCAGTACATCACATGCCCAGCCAGACACGCTAAAATTTTGGATTTGTGCTATGGCTCAGTTAAGGGAGCATACAAGTCCCTCCCTCTCCCCCTACTGGGTGGGGCTGATCATACTGTGTGCAGCTCATTACTGTGTACTGCACTGCTCTGAGGAAAGGCAGAGTCCTCACAAAGCAGTCCAAGCAGTGGACTGATGATTCTGTTATGCATCTACAGGGTTGCTATGACTGCACAGACCAGGACAAATTGAAAGAAACCTCTTCAGATACTGATGAACTGACCGATGTCATCAGTAACTATGTCGCTTTCTGCGAAGACAAGATTCCTAAAGAGACTTTCAAAATTTTCCACAATAACTAAACATTGTTTTCAAAATCATTGAAAATCTTACTGAACCAAAGCAGAAGGGCAACCTCTCAGAGCTGAACTTGTTAAAAAGGGATATAAAATGTGAAATCAGGAGAGCAAAATATAACTACAAGGAGAGGCTAGAAAGAGAACTTGGTCACAAATCTGAGATAAAAAAGATGTTAAGTCGCAGTTACAAGTTTGTTTAAAGAACATCATATTGATTTCTTTATTTGTCCATTTATTTAAGGACACATGGTTTTATTTGAAGTATGTTGATTAAAACGGATCGTTTGTCCCTGAATGTTCTCATCCATCCAGGTCACAGTTATCTCAAAGAGACTGAATCGAACAACTGGACTTGGTTATGTCTTTGAAGACTGGGCCCAGTCTAGACAGACACGCATGAACTGATGAAGCCCCTTTGGCGAGAGGCCAAATGTCTTCAAAGGCATATAACCAAGTCCAGTTGCTTTCCATTCAGTCTCTTTGAGACACTTATTATGTTAGGAATTTGTTTACATACTCTGATATTTCACATAGGGGTTGTGTCATACCATAAGTTTTGGACATTTTTGTGAACCAAACAGCATACGAGTGAGTAATTTTAAATGCACAGGCTGCGTCTAAAATCCCTCCTACTTAAGATAACCGGGTAAGCAAACATACCTTTTTCGATGAGGCCTGCTAGGCTTGACGGCTGATTCCTGATGAATCCATTGGATTTGGGAATTGTTCGCTTGGTGCACCATCAACAAAGGGCTTTTTTCGAAAAGGACAAAAAATAAGATGTATTATAGATTTCTACCTGACATACTAGGCTAGCAAGTTTTGGCTAGCAACAAAACAACAGCATTAGTGTTAGCTAGCTGGCTAAACATTACTGGAACATCACTTATGTTATACACATATGATATACATTATATTGAAAAGCATATTGTTTTGTGTTACCTTTGAACATACTTAAGTATTCTTAGTGATACTCGATGCGTTGAACTGCCATTGTGGTCGCCCACGGAGTTTAATCCAAAGAAGACATTTCTCAAAATCTGTCTTGGGTTTTGGAAATGGGATCAAATAAACTCCAGGGTTACGCTTAGGATATCTTGAGTCACTGTTGCAAATATCCCAGCACACCTTTTAACCATTTTTAAACAGCTTGAGGGATCTCAATTTCACCCTGTCGCAACTGAAAGACCGTGTCCGGAGCAAAGCTTGTCTAACTAAGGCTGAGTAGGTAACGGTTGCAATGTGCGAGGACCCTCTGATTGGTCGGTCAGCAACCCAATCAGAAGGCCAACAAAGGGTCAATTAGGCCCCATCTTCTTTTACATCTTTCAAATGTCACTCAACCAGCAGAGGGTGCCAAAGACCTGGAAACAGAGCACAATGTCCCCAGTGGCAAAAAAACAAAAAACCGTCCCAAGGTATTAAATGACTTCAGGCCTGTTGCTCTGACCTAATTAGTTATGAAACCCTTTGAAGGACTAATGAAGAAAGAACTTCTCCCTACTTTTGATCCACTGCAGTTCGCTTGTAGGGCTGGTCATGGGTGAAGATTGCCACACTTTTAAACCTGATTGTCAAACATCTTGAAGCAGTAAAACACATGCCCGACTTTTCTCTGTGGATTTTTGGTCAGCGCTTAACACTGATCAGCCCCATATTTAAATTGAAAAGTTCATTAATAATTTTAGCCTGGATTTTAATGTTGTGGGATGGATCCTTAATTTTTTAACAAACAGAATAGAGAGAGTGAGGGTGAATGGACATATGTCAGATGTTTTACCTTCATCCAGTGGATCCCCTCAAGGCTGTGTCCTCTCACCAGTCCTTCATATGCTGTACACCAACGACTGCTGGAGCCGGTATGACAACAGATTCAATTTAAAATTTGCTGACGATTCTGTCATCGTAAGTCTCCTTGATACGACAATGAAATAATCGTGGTCCCGTCATTGAAGAATTTGTGCAGTGGTGTGATGACTCATTTCTGCAACTGAATGTTGCCAAAACAAAGGACGTGTATCGATTTTAGGCAGCAGCCTACACCCTCCCAGATCATCATTAAGGGTCAGGCGGTAGAGTCTGTGGAGAGGTGTAAGTATCTTGTGACTCTAACTGATAATAAACTGAACTTAAATGGTAACACTGATATACTGTGTAAGAAGGGTCAGCAATATCTTTTCTGCCTTTGGTAACTGTCTTACTTTCATGTGGATAGGGCCCTCATGACCCTTTTTTATAAATCTTGCATTGAGTCTGTTCTCACTTTTTCTATGCTTCGTTAATGTGCTGGTATGAGAACCTCAGCGTCAAGGCAAAAAGTTCACTCAATAAGACAGTGAAGATGAGTAGCAAGATATTGGGAGTACAGCAGAGCATGTTGTCCGACCTGTATACCAGACAGGTAGGGAGGAAGGCTAGCAGCATCCTGTCAGATGCCACCCACCCCCATGTAATGAATTTCAGACTTTGCCTTCTGGCTCCAGGTTCAGGTTCCCCTCGGTGAAGAGTAACAGGTATAAGCACTCCTTTATCCCTGCAGCCATCTCTGTTTTAAACGTCGGCCAGGGGAGGAGTTAACAAGCCCGTAACTGGCTGAGTTGTACTGTGGCCACGTTAAAACATAGTAATTAACATGTGGTGTTTCTGCTCTTCATATTCTGTGTATGTACTCTATTATTGGCACTATTTGTCTTATTTATTGTTGCTATTTGCTATTTGTATTGTTATTGACCTTGCAACGTTGACCATGGTTGCTGACTCCTGAACTTTACTGTACTCGGGGTACCTTTGTGTGTTCTTTTATGTACTGTTTCTTTTTGCCGCAAAACCTGCTGCCCCCCTGGGGCATAAAGTTGAAGTTGAGGAAGTTATAAAGAAAAAGGAAATAACCAGTTTTCTTTCTCAATCAGAAATTATTTGTATGTTTTGAAAAATGAATCAATGCTATTTCCTGCGACATTTTTTAAAAATGATCTTAGTTATTTTTTTCTTTGTTTTCATCTCTAGATGCTCCACATGTTCCCTCAGTGCCAGTGAGTTCTTTGGGTGAAGTTACAGAGGGCAGTTCAGTGACTCTGACCTGCAGCAGTGATGCTAACCCAGCAGCTAATTATACCTGGTTCAAGAGGAATAGAGATCCAGGTCCTCAACATCCCAGCAAAGAACAACAGCTTGTCTTGAGCTCCATCTCAACCTCGGACTCTGGACAGTATTACTGCACAGTTGAGAATGAGCTTGGAAAGAGGACATCTGAACACGTCCTTTTAAATGTGAAATGTGAGTGAAATTCATTCTTTTTTAAAGCAGTAAATAACTTTGGATTGGCCAAAGACCAAGTTTGCGGATCATCAGTGAAAAATATATTATGAATACATAACAAATACATAATACATACTACACTTTTCACATGATCTTAAGTAAATGCACCTAAAATCACACAATTGTACAATTTTGGAGGAGGCTAAGATGAACTGATCTGAAGCAATTTAGCTACTGTTGATGTTTCTTGACTGATGTCCACTGATGTAGCTTCAGTATATGTTAAAAGGAGAGTTTTACTATTTTCACTATAGGCATCAGTATTTAACCTGAAAGCCATCAGGCAACCAGATGTTGCAACATCAGCCATCATATGAGATGCTTTAACATACCATTGGCTTCTAAATTAGATACAACTTACATGAAGGGGAATTAAAAATTTCTGATACTGTTCATGTTGTGCACAAACACAGCACTGCACAACAATGTGCATTCAGAAAGTGCAAGCCATGACATTTATGAGCAACACTGATCCTCATTCACCAACGCTTAAAAACAAATTTGTTCTTAAAACCCACTTAAATCCACACCACTTAGATTTTCACTGAACACAATGGAAATTATTACTGAGAAGTCCAGAACAAAAGAGGTCTTCATAACTCCACTTTACATCCGCTTGTTGTTGCAGGTGAGTCACAGACATATATTACTATTACATATTACATATATTATTATATAAGTCCAGTTGCTTTCGATTTAATCTGCCTGTAGACAATAATGTAAACATTTAACAATTCAAAGATGACCTGGTTTAGAATATAATTTTATGAGAATGTGTCCTGGAAAACTGTCAATATGTTAGGCCCACAATAAATTAGATCCAGAGACTGCTATGCCAAAAATACAAATATATCAGCACATAATATAAAGTAAAAAACTTTTAACGTACTAAAAGACGTGAACATCAATATTACTAGAGTGGGATTGGGTAAAATACACAGTATAATTACTCAAACCAACCAAACAAGAAATCAAACAAATATCTTAATGTAGGTGGGTTAAACTGCACTTTTGGAGGGATTCGTGCGTAATGTTACAATAATAGAGGAAACTATCACAAAAAAATAAGCAATATAGGATAAATCCATCACTACAAACAAAGCAGTTCATAATGGTTATGCATCTAAGTTATTCAGGTTATTCACAACAAGCAAAGGTGACCGAAACCATGCAAGAAAATGCACATGCAAGGTAGCTCACTCTACCAATTAGAGACATCCAGACTTCCCTTAACTGATGTTTCATTATCATTTTTGGTTCGGTAAATTCTCCCTGTCCATAATCTGTCATTGTTAGTGACAAATTTTGGTTTGAGCCTCTATCTAGATTGTGTCAGTACCCACCCCCACTACACACCTACTCACACATCAACCACAAATTTTACCACGGGCCCAAACTTTCAATGAAACTGTAAGAGAAGCTATGTTGCTTCATTTTGACACTCATTTGTCTAAATTGGGTCTTCTCTTTGTAGCTTAGGTAAATGATACTATCAGTGATGCTAATTTTAATCTCACTGAAGTATTGACATACCATGTTGGCATCTGGTTTTTGTCACAGCTGCACTGAGGTCAGGCACTGGAAAAAAACTCAGTATTGTCCTGTTTGTTACTCTCCTCCTCCTCCTCTTCTTCTTCCCATGGATTAGGTGAGCAATTCTGTATCAATATTGTAATGTTCATAATACTCATAATTCAGTGATTTGTTCACTACAAATATTGATAAATTTAATCAATGTTTCAATGATTCTCCTATTAAGAAAATCCAAGTTGTTCCATCAGCAGTATGAGCTTGGACAGAGACGAGACAACAGAGCACAGGTGAGAAAGGAGAATTCAAGAATGTACCCCAACTTCAAACCACAATCGTATACAGAACAACAGAATCTAATGTTTCCTTAGATATGCTAGTGACATGGGGCTAAAGAATGGTAGTGTCAAGTCGTGGCAGATCACCGATCAATCACTTCATCACTTTAGTTTGGATTACAATATCTCACAGACTAGCAGGTAGATTGCCATGGAATTTTCTGTTAGTTTATGCTCACCAGAGGATGAATTTGACTGACTTAAGTTATCCCCTAGAGTATGTGCTGTTGATCCCCCAGTGAAATTAATAAAGAATGAATGGTAGTAACATAAACCCCTGACCTTTGCTGTCATCAGATCAAAAATTCAGTCTACTTCTTTGTTTCATGAAAAAATGAAATTACATTCCCCATTGGCCTATCTTTCTCTGTCTATGTAGTGTTTATCTCGCACTGCAATTAAGCGCTTGTGCAATGAGAGACAAAAAGAATGTTGGCAAAGGCTTCCTACACGATAGACGACCAGCTCACATAAAGTAAGGATAACAAAGGCATAGCACTCAAAGCATCACTCGTTGTTTGCTGATACTCGACCACCGGTTACTTCTCTCACACTGTAATGATCTGTCTGTCTGATATATTGTATAGCTCAAGACAGTGGTGTCACCAGGATGCCAGGTGTGGGTGGGCATTAGTCTTACCTGGGGGGGGAAAAAAAAAAAATGTTGCAATGCTCAACCAGCTCAAAATCCAGCGTAGGCCTACTGCACCTTAAAACATATTTTGTTTTCTCCTCTGTCAATTAAATCCATATCTGAACATATGAACATGCAGGTGATAACCTTTTTTGTTTTTTTTCTAAGGTGATGAATGAATGAATGAATGAATGATTGTTTATTTCGTATGAATGACAGACATACAGATGAAAAGGATAGATAAGAAGCCCTGGCTTATGATGAACATACCCCTTGCTTACCCTTGATAGAGGAGGTAACGACACAATCAAAGGTAGAACTTAGAACACATCCATAACTAGCTGTCTTGCTAACATGTAGCACAACACACAACAGAGGACACACGGATGACAGACAAAAAGTACAAATTAGACTGAGATGAACGATGAATAGTCCACAGGTGGGAAAGGTAGGAGAAGGCGGTAGAGCTAGGGCAAATAGAGATCACTGACGTGACTGAAACTCCGAAGGCGAGGCAGGCGAACAATGAATGAACAGCAGGACTAAGCACTGTCTGAACCACTGAGGGTGTGTGAGTCAAATGTACGGTAGTTATTTATTTGAATGCAGTGATTTATTTACTTTAGACAAAGACAATTTTACATTAACATCCCGCCCTTATCTG
>JAQFJB010145256.1:0-18804 GCA_029874875.1 Naso minor
GAATTCACGTACCATCATGCCTCTTTAAATTTATCTGACGATTTTTATTAGAATGATCTGTGTGTCAATGCTGGGCGTGAGTTAACGATTCCTCAAGATAAAATGGATAAATTACTAAATAAATATGAAATGATAAGATATTTTTATCAATATATAACAAACAGAAAACAAAGATTGGATGAGGCCTTGGTGGACATGATTGTGAAGGATGGTCAGCCTTTTTCTATGGTTGAGGACGAAGGATTTAGAGACTTTGTTAAAATCCTGGATCCGTCCTACACCATTCCAAGCAGAAAACCTGTGAAGGCTATGGTGGAGGCAAGATACAATATAATCAGAGAGAAGGCCATGGCTGAAGTGAAGCAGGCTTCAGCTGTTAGGTTGACTGCAGACATATAGGCATCCATTAATATGGATGCGTATCTTGCGGTTACATGCCATCATGTCAAAGAAAATTTAGATCTGACCACTGAACTTTTAGTTGTACAACATTTTCCCCTGACCCACTCAGCAGCTCATATAGCAGAAGCTACTAGTGCTTAAATGGCTGAATGGGAAATAACCAAAAAAGTTAGTGGCATGGTTACTGATTTACTGTCACGCACACATGCTTAATCTTGTGGTTAAGAAATCACTTTCCGTTGTGTGTAGTAGGGCTCGCAAAACTGTGGGGCACTTCAAATCAAGCACCACAGTAAAAGAAAAGTTGTGTGCTATGCAAACAAATATGGGCATGCCACGAATGAAACTCATTCAAGAGGTGGACACCCAGTGGAACAGTACGTTTACGATGTTCCAACGTGTATATGCAGAGAGAACGACTGGGGGCAGCGCTGGCATCACTGAGCACAGACATAATGCCTTTCAGTGCAGAAGAGTATGAGACAATAAATCAGTGCCTTGCAACCATCGAGCTCTCTGAGGAGAAACAGGTGTCGGGGTCTAAGGCAATTCTCTTTACAAAAATGTTGAAACATTTTATTGCTGGTCAGTGTGCCCGAAAGTTTTGTGGTATTAGCGCCTCACTTGCTAATAATTTAAAAAACAATTTTGCTGAAAAATTCAGTGGACTTGAAAAAGTAACCTCCCTGTTTGTGGCCACAATTCTGAATCCACGATTCAGAGAGGTTGGGTGTTGCAGCCCAACCAATGCTCAAATTGGCAGTGGAAATGCTGACACAGGAGTGTGTCATCCTTATGGATGGTGAGTCCCCTGAAGCTGTGGCTCCAACAGAGCATACTGCAACAGCTGATGGAGAACAAGACTACAACCTGTGGGCCTTGCCGGACAGCCATGTGGATGCTTAACACCGTGTTAGCAGCGCCTCTGCCAGTGCCACGGTGGAAATCCAGAGTTATTGAGTGTTGTAAATTTTACTGAATAACTGCTGAAAATTAAATGACTTTATTCCATCATGCATAAACTTTCTTTCCATCTCATAGGTATATGCGAGAACAACATGTGGGACGAGCAGAAGATCCCCTTCAATACTGGGCCACCCGCAGGACACTTTATCCACACTTGTGGAAAGCGGCCTACAAATACCTCTGCATTCCAGCATCATCAGTGCCTTGTGAAGGGATCTTTTCAAAAGCAGGGGAAGTAGTGAGCCAGAAGGGAAGCTGACTGAAGCCTGTCACAGTAGAAAAGATATTATTTTTCAATAAAAACCTGGGAAAAAATCCCTCTGCCTTTTGTCACATTGCCTCTGTGCACAAGAATTCTCTTATGTACCTTATCATTCCCCAAATGACTGATAAATCAAACATTCACTTATATCAAATGTTGGGGAAAAATGCATGAGACCAGACTGGACACAGAGCCAATCGGCTTCTACCAACGCTGAAAAAAGTTAAATGTGTGAGTAATGTTAGGTAACTGAACAATACATTTATAAATCATTTTATTGATGTATAATGAAGTAATGACGATATATTCATTCATTAATATAAATGAACAACATCAGCGGACTAAAATGAACACATGGTCTTTTCTGAACTTTTATTGCTGACATGGGATTGAAATGGTGAGTTGCTGTGCCAGTGCTTGAGTCCAGCTCTTCACAGGCTGCATTGACTTCAGTCTGCCACCAGATGTCACTGTTCTTAATGAGACTGAAGCCCCAGAGCTCTGAATCTTTTCCATCACAATTAGAGGGAAAGCCCCAAAGGCCTTCAAGGACTTCATTCTGTTTCATATATTGTAACAAGATGGGTTTTTTTATTTATTTTCTCTTCACTTTGATTTGAAGTGTGATGCCACTTCCTGTCTTTGTTCTATACATTTCCTGACAAGAGCGCCTTGGTCTTCACATTGTTCAGCAGCTATTGTGTCACTCCTGCACCAAAGAGCACCTTGTTTAAGTTTTTTTTCACACATCACCAAAAAGAAGCGCTCCTTTTCTCTGGTTTTCTAAATGTCTAATAGGATAAAAATGATGAAGTGACGGCATTTTAGATCCAAAAGGTCAAAGCTTCACTTCAATGTGACATAACGATGTCTTAAAAAAAAAAAAATCACTTTTCTGACCATTATTCAACACAACATAGCAGGAGCACAACAGGAGATTGTGACCTTATTTCATGGAATTTGTCAGTGTAATTTTGGGGGCCAACCTTGAACCTGTGCTCATTGTTTAGATCCTCTGTGCCGTCAGGTTGAAGATATGTTTGAAGCATCTTCCTCCTAGAATTTGTTGCTTCTTTGCAGAAGCATCCACACTTAGAGCTCACTGGTTTTGATGATATTGAGCATCAGGTGAGTTTTACTGCTTCGTATGATGAGAAATTAGGTTATGGTGAAACCCTTAAAACTATTTTACAAATGTATAACTATTTACAATAAAACTTTTCTGTGTGACTCACAACTAAAGTAAAACTCCTGCACCAATGTGATAAGAACACCCATCTGACTATTAACTATGTCAACACAAACAGGGACACAGAGGCCAGCTAAGTTTCTAGCATGTTTTGCAGCCTTTATCACGCTGCAACAGATTTTTTCCACCTATAGAGCACCTTTAAGGACACTTTATCATGTTTAATCTACCTTTTTTTCTCAAACAAGGCGCCATTGGCAGTTGGATACTTTGTGAATACAGCCCTGGGGTCAGTTTGTATAAAACTTTTAATAGTTGTTGTCCCAAACTTTAACTTAAAGTGTCAGAGTCAGAGCAGAATTGTTGCACAGCTTTAATATGATGCTGACTGTTTTATGGTTAATAATTTTTCTAATCAGTTATTGTAAAAATTAATAAGTTTTATTTATTTTTGCTTGGACTGAGGCAATCTATACTATTTGACATAATGTTCATGAAGACCTTAAAGATTTTGTCTGTTTTTTAAAAACTGAGAATTACAGTGAACCTGAAAAACACCAAACCAGTCACACGATGGAAATGCAAACAAAAAAAGTAGATAAAATAGTGCAAATTAACAATAGTAACTGCTTAAAAACATGCAGGTGATCAATATGTAATATTATATGTACTGTATATAATAATTATACCTTTACCAAATGATTGAAAACCCTCATTTCAAAGTTGTTGTTTTAACAACAATCTCTGAGTTGAAGGAACATCAAAACACATAAAATCAAGTTGTACATTTATTTGATTTGAGGTGTTAAACTTTTTTCATGAAAAGATGATAAAATTGTTGCATATTTCTTTGTTAATGTGGATGCAGTGGTGGCGCCTTCATGTATGTGTAAGTGAAGAGCATCCCAAGGTCAGTCGGTCCTCATCGTCTTGGCGGTGGTGTTGGGGGTCCAGGTTTTGGGACAGGGGCAGAGGCGGGGGTGTCGTAGCTGTACTCACTGGGTCTTCAGCTCACTGGTGCCTAGAAGCACATGGAGCGCTGAGAGTGGTTCGATGCTCTGCTGTGGTGTGTTGTCCTCCTGGGATGATCGGTGTCTTGACGTCCACTCTCAGCTGCTTCAGGACCAATGAAACCCAGAGTTGCCGCCCTGTGAAGCAGAAAAACAGCTCAGGAATCATTTTGAACATAATGTCAAACCTTTGTATATTGTATATATGTACATATTAGTGCACAGGTGTACCTAATAAAGTGGCAAGTAAAATTAAGTTCTGCTTCACATCAATGCTGCTCTTCTGGTCGTGTCAGTGAGGGGATTACTTACTGAGCCCACTGAAAGAAAGCTGGCTGCTCCCCAACTGGTCCTGTCCTCATCCATTCCTCTCATCTGGTCGGTATCTTCTGGTCGTCATGGAAATTCTGGTGTCTCCGTCGTTCTCGTCATCACGTCTTGTGGGGAATTTGATCCTGTAAATAAAAGAACATCTTGAGAAACAAAGAGAGTAAAATACACAATTTTCAAACTACTGGTGAGTGACATTGAAACTTGGAGGAGATTTGTCTTACCTTTGTCTGATATCACAATCCACACCTTATACAGAAAAAACACAAAATTATTACACAACTACAGTGTCTGAACTAATAAATGCGAGGACTCAGATTTTACAGCAGTGCAGAAGTTCAACAGAGATTCGAGGCCTGGCTCACCGAGGTCAACGACAACACCAGCAAACACCACCGAAAGATGAAGGCCGTCACCTTTGTCAGAGCTGGAGAGTAATCTGCCCACAATTAAAAGCAACGATGGGCTTTTTCTCTACTCGGCCTCTGACCGGCAGCTGCAGTCCCATCTCGGAAAGCAGCTGAAGGTTTTCACAGCACATTGCAACAACATCTTTCTGCTTAGATATGACCATGACCTCTGAGGAGACTGTTCATACTGGAACTCAGAGCCCTGAGAACCCAGACCCCAGCAAACAGTGCCGTCTGACCTAATCAGAGTCACTGTCGTCCGGAAATCTAGGGAAAACTAAAGGACCCGGCCAGGAACTCCTGTTCGTAGATGAACCAAGCCCTGAGGTGGATGGAGCTGGCTCCTCGTGGCTGCCCTCAAAGTCTAACCTCTGTCTCTTAGAGCCCTCCTGACCTGAGTCCTCCTCCTCTCGGCTCCTCTTAAAAGAGACACCAAAGCCTGAGGTTGAGGGAGCACACTCCTCGCACCCTTGGGAATCTAAAGGGTGTTCAAGATGATCCTCCTGCTGCTCAGGACACTCCTCTGGGGCCCTGACAACCAAGTGTAAGTTCTCGTTCACTGTACCTACCTCATACTCACCTGCATCATACTCACCTGCCTCCTCTTCATCAGACGAGCTGTCAGTGTACCTATGTGTGAAACCATTTAACATAGGTTCCTGATACTCACCTGCCTCATACTCACCTGCCTCCTCTTCGCCAGAGGAGATGACGATTGGTGCATCCTCTTCGTCAGAGGAGATGACGATCCAGTCGTCTGCAGGGAGGCCGTGGCCTGCAGGATGGTCAATGGCGCGGTTCCCAACAACTGAGAGGGAAAACAATGAAAACAAATTTTAAATCTCTCTCATTACATCACATGTTAGGAATCAAACAAGCAAAAAGTAACAGAAAAGAAAAACAGCCGAGCCATATGCGAACTATGACAGTACAACTATAATTGAACGTGTCACACAAGAGGCTCTTCAAACAGTCATATTAAAGATTTTGCAGTTTAAAACAAAACTTTTGTGTTGCTTTTGTGTTTTCTGTTGTTCATGGGACGTTTAATGACAACCATTATTTACTGAACTTAGTCACTTAAAAAACTTGGAATTGTTTGGCTAATTTATGAACCCTTTTCACAATGATGGAAATTCTGAGAATATAAATTATGATGATGTTCACATAAATGGCTGAAGAGTTGAATCTATAAATTATAAAATGGACATTTAGTGTTTAGAAAGAAAACATGTTTGAAAATATAAGTCCTGCACTACTGGAGTATTTACACACATAACTGATGAGCATTTTGACAAACATCAGAACATCAAAATATATTTCTAAACTTAACCGGGTCTGAGTAACTGTGGATTAGAAAACGTTATTTATGAGTATAATGAAGCTGAAACAAGGAGCTCCTTAACCGCAGGCTGTGCGCATTTACGCACGGCTCTTTGCACTTTTCTTTGGACGGAAGAGGAAAACTCGATAACGGGGAAAATTTTATACACAGCACAAAGTAAACATCATAAAACTGTCAAACGTGACTTGCATTGCGCTACATGCGTCATGACGCACAGTGCGTTGGTTCAATCAGGCGCAACCACATTTTTTTTCCTCCAAAATAACCACATTAACATCTGTGCGGACCGTATTAGTTAATAAGTCATCTTTATCTGCGCTGCACATCACGTGGTGTGTGAAAGAAGGTCACCGTGGACGCAGGACGCACATGCAAACAAACAGGCCTGGCTCGATTCTCCAAGAAAAAAATAAAACGGTGCTACCGAGCAACGAACATTTCAATGTTGTTGAAACCAACATGCAAAAAACAAAACAAAACAACAGTTCAAGACGCTTTGAATACACCTGCGCGTGCTGACGTTCCATCGTCTCCATGGTGCTCAAGCAAAACTCATTTTCCGCATCTTCCAAAATTTGAAAAGGTCGCCATCATTCTTAAATCCTTTCAATGAAGATTTTTTGATGGCTCCAAATCAAAATAAACTGTTTTCAAAACATGAAGAAAACGCGCCACACTTTTCGCGGGTATTTTACATTTAGCCGATCAAAAAAAAAATCTCATCACAACGAGAAATCGTCCTCAAAACTCTTTTCAGCAAATCTGTTTCCCCAGCATAGTGTCAACAGTCTCCCTTTGCATCGAACGAAATGTACAAATTTGTCTACAGCCGAAAGTTTCTGAGCTTTTACAACATTTAAGATGAATCAATCAGAAGTCAAATGATCAAATAAATATTTGTGTTGTCTTACCTGGATGGTCAGCATCCATCGCTGCGGCAGCGTCCGGTCTCATGTCCTCCGGGTCAACACCGACGGTCTTTGTAAAGATGATCGCTTTTCCAAAATGCAAATGTAGATGTAGCAGGTGTTTGTAATTCTCCAACAGGCTTTCCAGTCGAAACTTTCTAGCAGTTCTCCAAGAGAGATTTCTTTCCACTTGTTTTGTCTGCAACAGGTCAACGGGTCAACAATGTGCAAGTCCAAGGGCAAAGAGAACGATCAGAGCGTTTGACGGCCTTTTATAGTGGAGCATCGTTCTGTTGTCATGACACTTACTGAGGCGCGTGCGTGTGCGTGAAAGAAAGACAGAAAGAGAGACATCCTGTGTTTTATGTTTGTGACATTTGTCATATTTTTTAGACAACAGATTAATGACGATTATTTTATTTTATGTTTGAATTTCGTCAGGCCGATATTCACAGGGACGGGCAACATTTGATTCAGAGTAACACAGCAGAGTTAGCCGATAACTTGACTTAAACTGCATCTGTTGTCCTTGGCACAGCTGGATGAACACTTCACTGGGCCCCTGGGCAACATTCAGGGGCCTCCTCTCCAGGACAATGACAGACATAATCCTCATCATCAAGTGCTTTGAAATGAGTGAAATTAAATTAAATTAAATTCATCAGGATCAAATTGGGCTCAACAAATTGGGCTTTGTCAGCAGAACTCCGAGCAATGTCATGTACACACCACTGTGTGTGTGTGTGTGTGTGTGTGTGTGTGTGTGTGTTTTACTGATTGTCAGTTTGTACTCATACTAAGTACACCTTCTTCCACATATGTGACGGATGTCCATAGATCCATAAATATATGGATAATAATTGTGTCCAGCACAAGGAAATGCATTTCTTTTTGGAAGAACAGAAACTTAAGCCTGTAATATCAAACTGATAAAGACAATCTGACTCCATGTTAGATTACAACAATAGCAGAACATTACTCAGATTCACCACATGTTAGAACGATAAAAACTAACTCTTTTTAATTACACACACTCTCTTGACAATCCAAATGAGCACCTGAACTGACAAAAGTTACTTGTCAGCTGTAGCAGCTTGTTGGCTAACTGGCACTGTCAGGGGATCTCTCCAAAAATCACTGCAAAAGTTAAATTCTTTGAACAAATGCCGGACCGAAATATTACACAGGGAAGACTTTTTGCAGGCACATCGGATGTCACATAGATTCCCATCGGAATAAATTGATTTTTGGTGAAGGTACCAGATGTTTTGTTTTTTGTTTCATTGAAATTGTAGAATTTACAAAACTTCCACACAAACATGGCAAAATTCACATTCTGTCATAACTTAGGATACATGGGAACAATTGTAGTAAACAAATGTAGCATAATAATATAGCATACATCATCTACAACACAAGGGGGTAGAGTTTCATATCAAAAAGAAATTATCTCATGAACAAAGTGATTTACAATTTCATATAAAATATAAATCAATTTACAAACTAGGACATATTAGATTTTGTGATTTTAAGCACAACTTCAATTCATTCAAAAAGGAAACAAAAATAGGGGATGATTTTAGAGCTCTATTTTTGTGCATGAAACATTTAGCTAAACACAGGATGACGTTGACACAGACTTCATCGTTTTTGTTTTTCAATAGAATACCAAATATAAAATTTTCTTTGGAGATAGATTGGGGTGTGTTAGTGTGTGTGTGTGTGATTTTTTGTTTTATCCATCTATGAATATCAACCCAGAATTTATTGGTCATATTACACGAGAAAAATATGTGGTCTGTGGTTTCAGTGTCATTTCTACAGAATGAGCATAATCATCAATGTCAAATTGCAACCTTAATAATTCGTCAGAGGGATATGTGTTATTTATAATTTTGAAGTGTTTCTTTTGTTTTAGGGGGTGCAGGAAATTTCAGATACATAGTTCTTATTAACTGAATTTTCATCCAATTTGTGCAAAATGTTATTTTTGTTATTTTTAACCAGGGAATAGTTTTTCAGTGAAATACTTTCTTATGATTAATTGTTGCATTTTTTTATCAAGAATGAAAAGACCTTGGATTGACAGTGGAGCCGTGTATGTACCAGATGAGCTCAGCCTGTCAGTAAGATTCATGTTTATATATTATTTCCCTGACTCGTGGGCAAAGAACCAATTATTAGGTTATTATTTCATGTCATCACAAGTTTGTTTGCTTGTTTTTACTGTACAACAGATTGTCTGTGATAAAGAGCTGGGGTATAATAATAACACCTCCTCCATGCTGAGGCATTACGTGCTGTTCATGAGGCCAGTGAGGATAACGTTACTGGAGCTGAACCTAGCCAAGGTAACATTAGTACATGTGTTTTTAAATGGCTTTATGTTTACTTTTACATAGCGTGATAACTGTATAGTTCATAACTAAACAGTTGATTTGATTTAGTTTTTGTTGTTTACCCTATAGATTCCAGGAAGAAAGAGCTGGATGATGCCTTGATGGATATGGTTATTAAAGATCGCCGCAGGCATTCACCCTGGTTGAGGATGAAGGGTTCAGGGGGTTTGTCAACAAACTGGACCCTACATGTGTTCTGCCAACAAGACAGGTGTTTAGCATGTCATTATTGATAACATACACAAAATATTTGACCAAAGCTTTCATTCAACATGTGCTCTTATTTATTCAGGCTTTGAAGGCCATGGTGGAAGCCAAATTTCAAAAGGCCAAGGAGGAAGCCAAGGCCCGTGTGGCTAATTCCTCTGCAGTTAGCCTCACTGCAGATATGTGGAGCTCCATAAACATGGATGCCTGTCTGGCAATAACACGCCATTTCATTGATGACGGCCAGGCACTAAATACAGTGCCGTTAGGGGTCCAGAATTTTCTGCAGGCACATACTGCAGCAAACATGACAGCAGCTGAGGCCAGCATGATGGAGGAGTGGGGCATTACCAGAAAGGTTACTTGCCTCGTGACGGACGCGGCTGCACATATGATTGCCTGTGCAAGGGAGCTAAATCTAAAACACTCAGTGTGTATTGCACATACACTGAATCTGATGGTGAAAAAAGCTCTGGAACAAACTGATGACCTCCAAGACCTTTGGTCAAAAGCAAGGAGACTTGTGGCCTTATTCTGATGCAGTACCACTGCTGAGGTATGTTACCTTATACTTAGATTTACATGACATGCAGTCTTCTTTCACAGAGCGTTTTTGAATCTACATTTATTTTTGTGTGCTTGTCACTGTGCCAGTATACTATCCCTCTGATATTCTCATGTTTTTACGTTCTGTAAAAAGGAGAGACTTGTCCAAATGCAAGTTCATCTGGGGCATCCACAGCTAAAACTTATCCAAGAAGTGGAAACCCGCTGGAACAACACATATGAAATGCTGAACAGGCTGTTCAAACAACGGGAGCCAGTGGCTGCAGTGATTTCATCCCTACAAACAGATGTTTTTTGTCACTGACTCCCAGTGGGTATTTTTCTATTGGAGAGTGTCTTGGTGTGCCGTCACCATTCAATGCTGTTACTGTGGAGCTGTCTGAGGAGAGACAGGTGTCAGCGTCAAAAGTCATTCCACTGCTTAAGATGTTGGACCACGCATTGGCAGAGCAAGTGCCGACCAAAACAACAACAATGGCCCGGCAGCTGACCGATGTGTCCTACCGTCAAGTAAGGGAAAAACTTCAACCTTTTCAAACCATGAGTATTTTGACGATGCCAGCCCCGCTGGACCCAAGATTTAAAACCCTTGGCTTCCTCAGTGAGACAAGGTCAGATGAAGCTGTCAGAAGACTCTCCTCTGAGGCAGCACAAGTGATTTCAAGAGAGGCACCACCACCAACACAGCCAGCTCCAACTGGCGAAGCTGAGTAACCCTCAACCTCCTCGGGTACAATCACATAGTTGCACAGCTGATGCTATTGTTGAAGTCCAGCTCTACCTGGCAGAGCCGAGCATTCCCAGACTGGAAGACCCGCTCAAATACTGGGAATCTCGTAGAAGAGTTTATCCAAATTTGTTTGTGCTGTCAAGAAAATGTTTGTGCACCCCTGCTTCATCTGTCTCTTGTGAAAGAGTCCTCTCCAAGGCAGGAGAAATGGTGTCAAAAAAGAGAAATCGTTTGAGCCCAAAAGTGGTGGAGAAGATACTTTTTCTGAATAAAAATAATTTAGTTAGTCACCCAAATGTCACACCAAGCACAGCCACGACCTTCTGTCCCATTCCAGTAAAACCTCATCCCCACTTATTCTCAACTTTCACTGCCCTTTGTTCAACAAGCACTGACAAGTCACAAAAACACTTTCACTGCCCATAAACTACACTACTCTTACATCGATCAACTATTGACATTAAAATAATTATCAAATACAGATAATCACATGGCTCTGTTAGAAAGACATATAAAAAAAGCCTCTCAATATCACAAGATGAATAGCTTAGGGGTTAGAGAATACAAACAGAATATGTTGATTTAGTGTTTTTGCAAATCATGACATTCGACATACATAATTTAAATACTTTGAATGAAATAATTTACTTGTTTTGAAAAAAATTTCATGCACATGCATGCAGTGAGCCCTTAACACTTATATTGGCACCGTTATTGTGCGACCAACACTCCTTGGACCATATTTTTATTAGCCAGCAGGTGTCCCTAGAGTGCGTTTGAAGCCTCGAGAAATGAACCTTTTTTCAACACATTTGGCTGGAAAGTCTCACGGCTTCATGAGGCTTCATCTCACCGTCACTAACTCTTGTTGAAGAAAGAATTATTTAGAGATGGGCAGATGATACCGAAGCTTGTGTCAGTCTTCCTGAAGCGCAGTGTTTTGAAACATTGTGTCGGAGCTCATGTCAGTCGGGCACTGCCACGTGACCAGTGACGTTCAAGGCTTCATACGTCACTGGTGCTTCACAGCGCGTTTCATTGGTTTGGCAGCTTTGAAGTGTTGGTGCTAAACTATTGACATAAGGAGCATCAGTATCATTCAACAACGTTGGGCTGTGAGGAGAGTATCAGTGAGTTTTGGTGCCAATTGCAATTTTTTGTGTGTCAGATGGGTCTCAAGAGTATAATTACCTTTAGGTGGATGTCTGCTGTGCACACAAGAGTTGTCTTACAACAATAACACCTCAGCCATGTTGAGACACTTGTGTGCCAGGCATGATGACAATCATGCACAGCAAGCCAACGAGCCTGTCAACGCTGGGCGTCCTGACAGTAAGTTAATGAGTCCTTCAGATAAAATGAATAAATTAATTAATAAACATGAAATGATCAATTATTATTAGCAGTATACAGAGGAGCTTCAATTAAATGGGAATAATCTTAACGTTAATTCTCTCCCACCCAGTGTCCAGAAAACAAAGATTGGATGAAGTCTTGGTGGACATGATTGTGAAGGGTGGTCAGCCTTTTTCTGTGCTTGAAGGATTTAGAAACTTTGTTAAAATGTTAAACTAACCATGTTCCATAGTTAGTCAAAAAAGACAAGATGGCGCCAGTGTGTGTGGCTCGCCGTCTGTCTCTGCCTGTGCTCTATGTGTTTGTACCGTGTGTGTCACTTGTCGCTCTGAATGTCAACTCTCTGCTGGTGTACAATCGCCAAACACTGCTGGATCTAGGACCTTACGCCAAAGATCTAGTTAAGTTGGATCATGGTGGACGTGAGAATTGCCCCCGCTCCTGGCGAGGATCCCTGCTCACCTTTGCCGCACCCTGGCCCCACCTTTTCGGCGTAAGCGCACCTGTCGACGGGGTAAACGTAGTGGTCGGCTGGTGAGGCTGAAGGCTTCTGTGGTGGCCTCTTCTTCTGCTCCTTGGACCGTGTCTGGAGCGGTGCGTGGCATCTTCGTTTCCCGGCGCTCGCTGGATCCTGTCAACCCCTGGCTAATACCTGTCGTCGGCCCGGATGAGGTGTTTCAGCCCCGCGGTCCCTGCTCTCCTCGTCCCCGCTGGCGCGGGGTAAATCATCACAACCTGCGGCCTCTGTGTCGGGCTCCCCGGACAGCTAACGCCGCAGACCCGCCGGTTCCTGCCAGGCTTGGTCTGGTAAATGCTAGATCGCTGGCAAACAAGACTTTTGCCTTAAAGTATTTCTTCATCTCACAAGGTTTGGATTTTATCTTTGTGACTGAGACGTGGATGACTGTTGGTGAGTCCAGCGCTTTCACTGAACTTTTACCACATGATTGTTGCTATTTTAACTTCCCGCGGATGTCTGGCCGAGTGTAGAAGAGTGACAATGTTGTGTTATGACGGGAACTGTCCTCGGGGTGGCAGCAGAGGCTGGGGAGTTTTGGGGGTTGACCCTTAACCTTTGACCTGTGTGTATGTCCGCCATGTTGTGAGGTGTTCAGTAAAAAGCAAGCCTGCAATGTGACTCCAGAGTATGTCCTTTCTTATAATATCGTAAGGATATTACACTGAGGAGGAGGAATAGCCACTGTTTTTAAGAGCTTTTACAAGTGTAAGCAGCTATCTCCGTCATCCTCATTCACCAGCTTTGAACTAAGTTTATTTGAGTTGGGTCGCTCTCACACTGTATTGTGTGCTGTGGTCTATCGGCCTCCGAAATACAATAAGGACTTTATAGATGAATTTTCTGATTTCCTGGCTGAAATCATGCCTAAATATGACCGTGTCCTTATTGTCGGTGATTTTAATGTTCATGTGTGTTGTCCTGATAAGCCAATGGCAAAGGACTTTTGAAACCTCATTGACTCTTTTAATCTTGTGCAGTCTGTGTCTGGACCCACACAAGAACGTGGACACACACTTGATCTTGTTTTATCTTACGGTCTGTCCGTTTTTAATCTTGAGATATGTGACGCAGCTTTCTCAGATCATATGCCAGTATTATTTGAAGTTGCTCTTGCCTGTAATACTACAGTTAAATCTGCCGCTGCTGCTCGGCCCTGTCGTATTATTAACCCTTCCACTGCTGCTCAGTTCTCGACTGCTTTCAATCTCAAGTGCGTCTTTCCTGAGTCTGTGTGCACAACTGAGGAGCTCAGTTCATGGCTTCACTCTACCTGTCAGACTGTCTTAGACACTGTGGCTCCATTAAAAACCAGGCAGCCTAAAACCAGATCGGAGCCCTGGCTGAGTGACGCAACTCGGGCTGCCAGACGTCAGTGCCGCAGAGCTGAGCGCAAATGGAAGAGGGACAAACTGCAGGTGTCTTTTCAAATGCTTAGGGACTGTTGGCGACATTATCAAACAACTGCGAAAGCTGCTAAAAGAAAACATTTGTCTGACATCATCCTGTCAAACTGTCACAAACCTCGCATCTTGTTTAAAACTATTGACTCTGTTCTGAATGCCCCACAGTCTGTATGTATGGAGGCCTCCCCTGCTGTTTGTGAAAATTTTCTTCACTTTTTTATCGACAAGGTTTCTTCTACTAGGGCTCTAATTTCTCCCTCTGCTTATGACCCCTCAATCTCTGTCACCTGCTCTGCTGTTTTTAACCAGTTTGAGCCTGTGACGCTGTCTTCTCTACAGGAGATTGTTGGTCATATGAAGCCCTCAGGTTCTCCGAATGACGCTGTCCCTGCTCAACTTTTTAAGGAGGTCTTCCCTACTGTAGGACCATATGTTATTGCAGCCATTAATAGCAGTCTGTGCTCAGGTGTGGTCCCTATGAATTTTAAACATGCAGTGGTGCAACCACTGATTAAAAAACCAGGGCTAGATCCTGCTGTTCTTGCCAATTTCAGGCCTATCTCTAAACTGCCTTTTCTTTCAAAAATCATTGAGAAGGTGGTTTACAGTCAATTAATGGCCTTTCTGGAACAGCATAACATCCTTGAGATTTTCCAATCCGGTTTTAAATCCCTGCACAGCACCGAATCAGCACTTTTAAGAGTTTTTAATGATATCTTTTTAGCTACAGACTCTGGTGATTCTGTGATTCTTGTGCTTTTAGATTTAACTGCCGCCTTCGACACAGTGGACCATGAGATCCTAATTTCTTGCCTGGACCAGTGGGTGGGCATTAGGGGTGTAGCATTGGAGTGGTTCAGGTCGTACTTGGCCGACAGAACTTTTTGTGTTAGCCTTGGCGACTCTGTGTCCTCCTCTGCTCCCCTCTCATGTGGGGTCCCACAGGGCTCAGTGCTTGGCCCTCTCCTCTTCTCTCTTTATTTGCTCCCGCTTGGCTCCATAATTAGGAAACATGGCGTTTCGTTCCATTGTTATGCAGATGACAGTCAAATTTATGTGCCTCTTAAGAAAAATGACTCAGACTCTGTCACTGCACTGTTGAAGTGTCTTGATGACATCAAGGCCTGGATGGCTTTTAACTTTTAAAATTTTAATAACAATAAAACTGAGGTGATGTTTTTTGGTGAAACCTCTGGGACCCCCCTGCCAGATCTTGGTTCCCTAACCCAGTACATGAAACCGTCCATTACAAACCTGGGGGTAAAGATGGACCCTGATCTTAAACTTGACAGCCAGATCAGGTCTGTCATTAAATCAAGTTTCTTCCACTTGAGGCAGCTGGCGAAAATAAAACCCATTCTCTCTAGGCAGCATTTTGAGACAGTAATCCATGCTTTTGTCACCACTTGGCTGGATTACTGCAATGCATTATATGTGGGGGTCAGTGCGTCGGTCATCTCTCGGCTCCTGATGGTGCAGAACGCTGCAGCACGTCTTTTAACTGGCACAAGAAAACATGAGCACATTACCCCCATTTTAGCTTCACTCCACTGGCTGCCCATACATTTTAGGGTTCATTTTAAAATTCTTTTATTTGCTTTTAAATCCCTCAATGGTCTTGCCCCGCCGTACCTCTCTGAGCTTCTACACTTTTACACTCCTTCCCGGTCTCTCAGGTCAGCTGATCAGCTGCTCCTGAGACGGAAGCTCAGAGGGGATCGTGCCTTTGCTGTTGCAGCTCCAAAACTTTGGAACAACCTGCCTCTGTACGTCAGACAGGCCTCCTCTCTGCCTGTTTTTAAATCTCGTCTTAAGACCCACCTCTTCTCCTTGGCTTTTAACACCCAGTAGGAGGTTGACTTCATTTATTTTATTTAATTGATTTTATTTATTGTATTTGTTTTTTCATGTAATTTTACTGTGTTTTATCTCATTTTTATTTTTATCTTATCTATTGTGCTTCCATTGTGTTATTTATTGTATTTTTATCTTGCTGTGCAGCACT
Organism: Naso minor; assembly: GCA_029874875.1. Lineage (NCBI taxonomy): Eukaryota > Metazoa > Chordata > Actinopteri > Acanthuriformes > Acanthuridae > Naso > Naso minor. The sequence goes on from JAQFJB010145256.1 coordinate 16,010, forward strand.
TTGGAAACCTTGTGTTTGCTTAAACCGTGCTATATAAATAAAATGGATTGGATTGGATTGGATAAAATCCTGGATCCATCCTACACCAAGCAGAAGATCTGTGAGGGCAATGGTGGAGGCACGATACAATATAATCAGACAGAAGGCCGAGGATGAAGTGAAGCAGGCTTCAGCTGTCAGCTTGACTGCAGACATGTGGACATCCATTAATATGGATGCGTATCTTGCAGTGACATGCCATTATGTCCAAGAAAATTTAGATCTGGCCACTGAACTTTTAGAGGCACAACATTTTCCCCTGACCCAATCAGCAGCTCATATAGCAGAAGCTGCTAGTACTTTACTGGCTGAGTGGGAAATAACTGAAAAAGTTAGTGGCATGGTTACTGATGGGGCCAAGTGTCAACCAGCTGCACATCAGACACATTTACTGCTACACACACATGCTTAATCTTTTGGTTAAGAAATCACTTTCCCAAACTCCAGAGCTAGAAACCATGCGTACTAGGGCTCGCAAAATTGTGGGGCACTTCAAATCGAGCACCACAGCCAAAGAAAAGTTGTGTGCTATGCAAACAAGTATGGGCACGCCTCAAATGAAACTCATTCAAGAGGTGACACCTGTTGGAACAGCACGTTTACTATGTTCCAACGTGTATGTGAGCAGAGAGAACCACTGGGGGCAGCGCTGGCATCACTGAGCACAGACATAATGTCTGTCAGTGCAGAAGAATATGAGGCAATAAATCAGTGCCTTGCAGTTCTCAGGCCATTTAATCAAGCAACCATCGAGCTCTCTGAGGAGCGCCTCACTAGCTCATAATTTAAAAAACAATTTGGTCGATAAATTCAGTGGACTTGAAAAAGTTACCTCCCTGTCTGTGGCCACAATTCTGGATCCACGATTCAAAGAGTTTGGGTTTTGCAACCCAACCAATGCAAAAATAGCAGTGGAATTGGATGGTAAGTCCATCAGAGCATACTGCAACAGCTGATGGAGAACAAAAATACAACCTGTGGGCCTTGCTGGACAACCATGTGGATGCTCAACACATGTTAGCAGTGCCTCTGCCAGTGCCACTGTAAAAATCCAGAGGTATCGAGTGTTGTAAATTTTGAGTACTGCTGAAAGTTAGTTTACTTTTTACCATCATGCGTAACCTTTCTTTCTGTTTCACAGGTATACGTGAGAACAACATTTGGGACGGAAGATCCTCTTGAACACTGGGCCACCCGCAGGACACTTTATCCACACTTGTGGAAAGTGGCCTGCAAATACCTCTGCATTCCAGCATCATCGGTGCCTTGTGAAAGGATCTTTTCAAAAGCAGGGTAAAAAGTGAGCCAGAGGAGGAGCCAACTGAAACCTGCCACAGTAGAAAAGATTTTTTTTTAAAATAAAAACCTGTGAATAAATCCCTCTGCCTTTAGTCACATTGCTTCTGTGCACAAGAATTCTCTTATGTACCGTATCATTCCCCAAATGACTGATAAATCAAACATTCACTTGTATCAAATGTTGGGGAAAAATACATGAGACCATACTGGACACAGAGCCAATCGGCGTCTACCAAAGCTGAAAAAGATTAAATGTGTAAATAATGTACAGTGATATATTACTGTGATATATTACCGTATTGTCTTTTTGTGTGTGTGTGTGTGTGTGTGTGTGTGTGTATGTGTATAAGAGTGGACCATTTTCGAGTCTATAATGAAGATTATAGTTAGGGAACTGAACAATACATTTATAGGCTAAATCATTTTATTGATGTATAATGAATGCCTTGACTTCAGTCTAGATGTCACTGTTCTTGATAAGACTGAAGCCCCAAAGCTTTGAATCTTTTCCGGCACAATTAGAGGGAAAGCCCCGAAGCTTCGTGAGACTTCACCTGCCCATCACTAGTTCATACCTCAAAATCAGTTTTTTGTTGGTAACTTTTGCGAAGGTGAAATGATCCTGCTCCTTTTCCACAGGCAGAGAGGGAATCCTACTGAGCATGTGCAGAGGAAGTGTCATCACTGTAGCTTGTTTCTGATTGGAGGAACTGAGCGTGCTATAATGTCCCCCGGTCCTTATTTAAATTTAGTGATGAGCGTTAAATTTTTATCATTCTTGTATTGAAAGTAGAGCCATTAACTGCATGTGAGATCTTTTTGATCCACATCTAGGCCGTTTGTCTGTTTGAGATATCTGTCTGACATTTAGATGCTTGATTGTTCACAGACCTACGTGAATTACGGGCCGTGCTTTTAAGAAATCGTATCTAGTAGCCTAGTTCTAGAATGTGAGATTTTTTTTAAAGGTACCTAAAGGCAACTTAAGTTTTGAAAGTATGGCGGCGGAGAGTCTGACAACGGTAACGTTAACAGAGCAATGGATACGGGATAGACTGCAGTTAAATCACCCCTTTCTCGGTAATATAATCTGATGCTGTTATAAACGTTAACGGACAAATACTAGCTAACAAGCCGTGGCTGGTTGTCCGTAGAGCCTCTGCATCGGTGGCTAGGCTAACAACAGCTAACTTAACAGCAATTAGCATGAACTGCCACTTGCTGCCAACCACAGCACCACTCATTTATGCATTTTTCATGCTTTTAAAACAGGCGATGTCCGCTCACTGAGCCTCCCTGGGACAAATGAAGAAAAGATCGAACATTTGGGAAACGCACTGAATAACTTTCTCCGTCTGAATTCGCTGGACCTCTCCTGCAATGCGCTCGTCTCCCTTAGGGTAAGTTACGTTTTTTATCTCTGGATCATGATTTTTTTAAGCTTTAAATGTGCTAGA
>JAQFJB010145649.1:0-12236 GCA_029874875.1 Naso minor
TAAAATTACAATTCAGTCAGCACCACCTAAGTCAAAAGAACATATTTTTATTAACATTTGCAGCAAGTTAAATTTGGCAGTATGGCTCTGTTCTGGGAGCTCCCTGCCTTTACAAGCATGGAGAAAATTCTCAGGCAGGGTTAACCCAAGAGGAATGGCAACAAAATGACATTGATTAAGTCAGACCCAGCATAAAAGGAGGAGATGGGGTTGAGGTGGGTTGCAAAGTGTCTTGCAGAGAGTTTCAGGAATAGGCAGGCTAAAGCAGTTTAAATAAGGCACCTTGAACTAGTCTAGCCAATTGTATGGGTAGAGGGCAATCAGCTGGCCAGCTGCTGATTACAGCTTGAGCGTGCCTTCATGTCCTGACTGCTCTACTCAATATACAGTTTTTCAGTTGGGGAAAACCCGATCTCAGAACCCATCGGCTGCATTGGCCGACTGACTTCCAGTAGACAGCGACAAAGCCTCTTGGGGCAAACCCCATTATTCTTGGGCGTCCGTTGGAGGAGGCAAATTTCCGTTTCCAACTTCCTTCATGTGCCACTCACAGTTTACAGTCCAACTATTCATAGTCCGACGCGAGAACGGAGTTGGAGTTGAGAGACCATGTCTACCAGCAGATCTTTTCTCAAGTAGCCAGTTTACACGCCGTTAATGGTTAACAGCCCGCTGTCAATTACTCAGACTACAAAAGACTACAACTGGAAACCAGGACTTTTCCGGTACTAAGAAGGCCCTGCCTTGCCTACAGACTCTACATTCAGTGAAAGTAGAGTCTGTTTACAGAGACTAGGGAAAACCTGGATTGTGCGTGCATGTGGCCAGTTGTGCATGTGCACATGACCTCCGGTTTTTAATCCCGCTTTTAATCTAGCCTCTCCAAAACCAAATGAGAGTGAGCGTTGCCTCCTGGAAGAGTTGCGGCGCATGCTGAGTCACATGTTGGTGCACATGCTGCTGTTGCTGAACCTGACTGACTGAGAGGTAAGAATGGTGAACATGTCTGACATTTCTTTTTCCAAATCAGCAGCCAGATGCTCCCATTATATTATGGAGCGGCTGGAGATATCAGTCTCTTTGGTACAGGTAAGGGGTAAGGCACATGACTGTTTCTTACCACTAACCCTAACCCAAAGGACTTTTCATGTGGGAACAATGCTTTATAAATGATAATTCAGTATTTGTTAATGCTTAACTAATGCCTAAAAGTGTGTAGTTATTATAGTGTTACCATTTCTCTTGTATTGGTCTGGTGAGAAAATGGATGCCTTGTGGTGGGTTTGACGTAAGAAACCAAATTTTCCAAGTTCTAATTTTTGCCTACTTGTATAACTTATCTACTGCAGTTGTCTCATGACCAGTCACAGCATTGGGGAAAGGAAACATATGAATACATTTGACCTTGCCACATATGTTGAACCACTGGCAAGTCAAGTCAACTTATTCGGCCTGCCTCATTGCACCCAATACCTGCCATCTGTGAACCATTTGAAGTCATAATTATTGACTAGGTTGGACCTCCGCCTGCGAACAGGAGCAAAGTTATGAGGTTACCAAATTTTCAGCTGCAGTCAGTAACACGCTATTATGTTGTTAGAGTGCTCTCCAAATTTATTTCCATCTTTGGTTCCCAGGATTGTTGAAAGTAATCAAGGGTCTAAATTTTCCTCTGATGCTAACTTACTGGTATTAAAACATGTATGAAAGCAACTCAGAATAAAGTACTCTATAATGCACAATATCAGGGGGCACTGGGGCATTTTTTGTTAGGTTTTGGTTTTGTTTGTTGGACCCCAAAGCAGAGACAGACACAGGAAACAGTTTTCAGTGGTGACACAAGATTACACAAGAGCAGAGCAGAGGAAAAACTGAAGCACAGGAGGCACAGAAGAGAATCTGGACACATGGCAAAATACAGGTAAGCACATGATGCCAGTGGTACTGGAAAAAACTGCAGTCATGCAGCAGAGAACAATCCACTGGAAAAATTCACTTGGACACACCAGAGATCAGAAGAGAACAACTAAGGCAAAAACTAGTTTAAGTGATTTGGGCACTTACCGACTTAAAGAGCCCAAAAAATTCTGCATGTGCAACTCCAAGTGGCCTCTATTCATATTAAATGATGCCTTTTGGCTTTTGGAATGCATTAGTGGTGGCTCTGGCTCGGTGGTTTGATCTTTAAAATGTAATTTATGCAATTCAATGAAAATGCAAATGCAAATTGGATTATTGAAAATATATACGCATATACAGAGAGAGCGAGAGAGAGAGGGAGAGAGGTGAAATATAGGTGAAACTAAATAAGAAATTAATCATTTTCGAGTTTACATTATCTTTATAATGTTTTCTGTGAGAGTTCATAAATGTCATATAGGAGTTTTGAGGTGTTACATTGGCTGCATATTAATGGTATGATTATGTAAACAGCAAGGAATGTGGAGTGGGGTTACTTATTTATCTCATATCTGCATATGGAGCAAAGTTAAAATTTCTCTATTTCTATTCGATCACACATCCTGGTGTGCAGTGACGTGTAATACAGATTGTGGACATTTTTCATTTATCAGGAGCCTAAAGCACAATTTCAGCTTTAACTTTATTTACTCAAGGTCTCTTTTCAAGAGATTTTTCTCAAGATCAGGACAATAATCAAAAGCCAGCCAATTAAGCCATTATATTAAATCCCTTATTATATTAATTTGCAGGCTTAAAATTACAAATGACTCAGCATAATTTTGATAATGAAAATTCCCAATTCCAAGAGTGTAAACTGTTTTGCGATAATGTGATTAACCACCAATTTGTTTGGTGATACCATAAGCACCACTAAAGCGCAATACACTCTAAAATGACGGGAACCTCACAGTGAGACACAAAATTATATAACAGTAGAGGCCACCCTGGAGTGGCTCCAAGTCCAGCTCGTGTTTATATGCCTCTTATTGCATTGTCAATTGTGCTTACACAGCAAATATTCTGAGGTGACGTTGCAGGTTTGTTATCACATGACGTACCTGTAACTGCAATCAAAACAAGCCAAAGGGTGATGATACAGCTTGATATGCACTTTTTGGCTTTTACAGCCTCTTATACTGATTTCTGGTGACATGGTGCTTCAGTGTGTGGTGGGCCGTATTATCACTGTTTCTCTTAGAATGGGTGGAAATTCAGTAACTCCAAAATCTTTGAGAAAATAAAGCAGATAAGGCAAGAGCTGGGGAACTTCAGTATTTTACCTGACGTTTACTGCACGTGTCAGTGTACAGGAGCTGGACTTGAAACTACTACATAACAAAGCAGATAACACACACACACACACACACACACAGATTACTGTGACAATCTCTCCTTGAAATGTGAACTTTGACCACAATTAGAATAAGGAGTGTCTGAGCTTGGGGTCCAGTTCTGTCATTCACTCTGTGTTGACTCTGCTGACTTGCTCGATGATGTCCAGGATGATCCGCTCTTTTCTTGCGTTGTGCGTGCTACTGTCTCCCACCAGCAGCCTTGTAATCAGAGGTAAACCTTGCTATTATGTTCAGTCTCTTAATATACATATGAAATTACATGTACATATATGTTTGTGTGTTACCTATTCAAGAAAAAACTATATTGGCAAAGTCATTCTGTAAAATCAATCCAGCCATCACTATCAAACTGTTGATCTGTAAAAGGTGTTTTTTGTTTTTTTTTAAGTGCACTAATCAACTCTAAATTATTGCAATCCAGCTATTGTTTGATGTTAGATAACTAGAACAGTATCAGTTCCCACTACAGCAGTCAAGTCACTTCAAACAAAATTCAATCTGTTGGACTTAAATGGCGTGTGTTCAGGTGGGCGGACTGCCAGGCAGGCAGCAGGCGAATCTCGCGCAGCGGCTCTTCAGCCGTGGTTGGTGGGTCTGACAGCTGTAGTTGGTTTCCTGTTTATCGTCTTCATCGTCCTGATCGCTCACAGACTACTCAAGAAGAACAGGTAGGATACACACGCAGTCCCACACACAACAGTTCACAGTGTTTCAAGTATCAAAGTAAATAATTTGTTCTTGTGCAACACAGGGTTGCACCGCCAAACAAAAGGTGCTTCATGCCACACACAGAGTATGGTTTTTAGAAAAGAGTAATAAACACAGTTATCTATATGGGATCATTTCCATCTGCTCAAATGTAAACAGCAGCAACAAGATAATGACGATAATATAGTTGACAAATTTGATATCTCAGAAACACTGTCCATCAACTTTCACTGTTTTTGAACATGATGTAAAACAGAGTCCGCCTCCTTTTTCTTGCACTCTGTTGGCTCACAACTGAGTCTGCTCCTCAAGTGCGACAACTTCGGCAGTCTGGGATCAACCTGGAATGTTGTTGTGAAGACACTTCCTGCAACAATGTGGCCAAAACCTTTTGGTTGCTTGGCCAGCATTTTGCCAGTTAAATAATACTGCAACCAGACATCAGCCGGGAGCAGACTTGCACATAAAATAAGAAACATTTCCACATTAAAATGCCTAAAAAAAACTAGCTCTGTTATATTTTTCTGAGTTTTGCTCTTACATTATTATACATTATATGTAAGTTTAAGTTTCATGATCAATTTTCTATCTGTTGCAAGTGGGGACAGGAGTTGACAAATGAGACTGAATGTGACATGAGTAATATTTTAATGTCTTACCTTGTTAGAGAAAATATCTGCCCGAGTCACATCAGACTGATTTCATTGGAAATGGTGGCCGCTTAACAATACAATAAGCAAATTATGATTCCACTTTATTATGCATCTTTAAAATACATCCTTTATCGTCATTGTTTTGATTGAGACATCTCTGATGGTATGAATATTTTCTGAAAAATTGCTAAAAGATCAGACAACTTTTTTTTTTTTTTTAGCTTAGTGGATTCTGCTTGACATTGTCGACATTATGTGGTGTTCCTCACTTCCTGCACATCTGTCTCCCTATGTGAACTCCCTCAAAACTGGATGTAAAACAGGTGAAAAATAAGTAACTGACCCGAACCACGTTTTTGTTTTCTTGTGTTGCAGGCGTGATGAGAGGAGTGGTTATGACAACAAGGCTGTAGACACAGATGAAGGTGACGTGAAACAGACCGTTTTGTAGAAACCTGACCGACGGGCATCGCTGCCGTCCAATCAAAGCTGCTGACTTCCGACAAGCCTGAAAGAATTTGGATGCATTAACTTCACTTTGGAATAAAAGAGGCTGTCATGCATTTAGTGTGTTTATTATATTAAATATGAGGTGGTCTGAACTGTGTTGATTTGCTTGTCTGTCTTTTTTCTTAGTATTTTAGAGAGAAATGGGTAAAGGAAAGCAAATGGTTCTTTGTTTTTGTGAAATACAAAAAAAAACAAACAAAAAAAACCCAATTATAATAGCCCTATATTTGGTTTCAGTTGTCAGAGAAAATACGTCTTACAGCTAAACCATCTTTTCAGTCATTAACTCGAGCATTTCAAACCCACAAAAGTCAATTTTAAATTACAGTGAAGATCACAAAGTTTCGAACAGATCTGTCGGCTGAAATTTATCTAAATTGTTGCTCAAGACATGTACTGGGTTTGAATATATTACTTAGTTTAACCATAGTATTAGTCTTATAAATAAGTTTTTGTTAATTAGCTCTCTCTGCCACCACCAGCACCAATACACCAAATGTGGGAGTATCATTTGAAAGAAAGCAGTTCATCCCTCAGAAGAGTTCCACATACCTGGAGAATCTATAACACGGAGTAATAATGCTGTTCTGTTGATGGAGGTTAACTACACTTTCACCACTTTTTCTTACCTATTCACAAGATTACTGCTGCTCCAGCAAACGCTTTAAATACCTTTTGTCTTAATTTATTTAATATTTTTTTGGACATGGAGAAATATTATAATCTAGAAGATAAAAAGGGTTGTGGCAGGAGAGGTCAAAAAGCCATAAGCTTATACAATGGACAAACAAAACCTCAACAAACTGACAGTTTAGAAAAATCTGTAATACAAAAGATTTACAAAGCAGAACAAAAACAAACTCAACCCATCAGAAAACAATCCAAAAAAAAAAAGACATGCATAAAAAGAATACTAAGAATTGAGAGAAGACGACAAAATATTGTGCATATATCTAATGCACACACATAATACATGTGTGTACATATACACACACATATATGCATATACTATAAATACACCAAAGCACATAAAAAACACCGCCTACACTTTATGAAATAGATATGAAGACAACGTCCTTTTAAAATGCTCCCAAAGATGAAGAACCTTTAAAAACGTTTGTGTAAGCACCACGATATCTGAGGGAACAGCAGCCATAAGTCGTTTTGAATGTAGGTGATTTATCTCTCTTGTATTGTTATATGAATGACATTTGGAATTTTTGTGAAAAATTTGCTAAACAAAGATGGTAAAGAGAAGCATGTATTTATATACAAACACACGTATCTGATGAACAGAAATATAATAGACACAAAGAATTAACGATTTTCTGAACCGGGGGCAGAAGCCTTGCCAGAATATCACCATAAATCAAACATGGACTGACTATGAGATCAATAAACAAGAAGCATTTATAAAGCTTATTACTTTGCTAATGAGCCACAGTGATTACATAATCTTGTAGAGTATAATTAATGTTTTTTCCCCACTGAACTCAACTAAAATGTCTCAGAAACAAATGTGAAAAATTTGAGATTTTCTGTCCATTAACTGACACTGGTGTATAATCCCTATCATAAAACCAACCCGTCCCTGCAAAGATTAAAAAATTTGACTTTTTAACATTTAGTAAGAAATTATTGAGCTGAAATCATCTTGCTACTCACCATTTCCTCATTTGGATTATTAGAGTGTGAAAATCAGCATGTGACAAAATCATGTTGGTATCATCAGTTAAAAAAAAAATGGGAAAAGAATATTTGCAAGCTAATTAAAAGTCACTAATTTAAATAAGAAATAATAAGGGTCCTAAGATCAACACCTGTGGTAAACCATTCATTGATACATATGTTACTCGTTAAGGAAAAAGTGACCAGTGATCAGTCATTTCCACCTGTGAGAGTGGAGCTTTCTTTGGCTCATATTCAGGTTGAATTTAGAAAGCTGTAACAAACAGATTTGATCAGCTGGATGAGTTATATTTACTGTAGGTAAATAAAGTAGGTCAAGAAAGAAAGACCATGAACCACGTTGTGCATCGGTGCCTCCACCTGTTCGATCCAAAAATGGGATATGACGAGTCAGCAAACCACAAATTAGTTCACTAAACAAGAGGGACAAAGACTAGCAAGCAAGAATTAAATGTTTTATTATATGCACAAACAGCTTTCTTTTTTTAAGTAAACACCAAACAGCCAACAGTTAACTGACTAGGGTTGGGTATCGAACTTCAATACTTTTATGGTACCGACCGAAATGCTGCAATATCAAAAAGTATCAAAAAATGTCAGGTGTCGAAATTTGGGATTGAATGACTGAAGGAGTTAATCTCATCAGCATCAGTGAGCCAATAGGCATGCAGCATGCTTGTTGTGCCAAGATCTGGTAGTGCTGTTGATTGGCTGTACTCGTGTTTTGCAGGAAAAACATCAGATTACACCCAGAGACGGGGCTGACCATAAGTATGCATAATATAATCTTTTGTTAAAACAGATTCGATAAAACTGGTATTGGAAAAATTATCATTCAGGAGCCATTATCAAAGTCAAGGTATCAGCATTGGTACCGGTATCGAATCTTTATTAACGACACCCAGCCCTATGACTGACAGAACTAAATTTGGTTTTACACTTGCAGTTGTTGTTTTAATGGGCTTCTGTTGTGGTTCCAATAACAAAAGTCCATTTAAATGTGTGAACAAGGTTGTGAAAACGTTCTTGTCACAGAGTTCAGACAGGGACCTGGAGTGATACTACTGTATATTATAAAATTTACATCACTTCTTGTAATTCTTACCAACAACTTTAAGTACCTTCGTCAAGTGTTCTTCTCAGTCAGCCATGTAGGCATCAGTTTGAATCTGATTGTCCAGAAATATTTATCACATTCAGATGTTCGACACATCTGTCCAACACAAAACCAAATCACTGCAGAGGCACTGAAATTTTTATTTTCATTGCACAGCCTGAAACTTTGGCTACTGGTCTGCTCCTCGATGTCTAATGACATCCAAAAGATTTGTGCTCATCGTGGTGATGGAGCCGTCTCTGCTGAGGTCAGCGGTCATTCGGGGATGCGGCTGCGGAGGTACTCCAACACGGCATCAGTTCCTTTGGCCACGATGGCTGCTCGGGGTGTCCGGAAAGGATTACCATCCAGACTGAGACACCTGTGAGACAACATAGAGCCAAACTTATTTACTGTGTGGAACTTTTACGCATCATTTGAAGTTCTTGATTTGTTTAAACGAACTTCTCAATTTTTCGCACCACAATTTTTAACTCAAAATACAGAAAACATAAAACATACATAAAGTCCAAGAAAACTCGACATACTGACCCTGAACACTCTAAGGCACTCTTCACAGCAAAACGCCTTCTGCTTTGAGTAAAGACTCTGCACCCGTGCTCCAGATGGTCGCATTCTTTGAGACAGCGCGAGGACTTTTTACAACTACAGGCGTGTACGCAACCTGAAAATGTACCTGCTTTTTTTTTCCATGTTGAAAAACAAGGAGGGAGGGAGTCTGCGAGTGTAGGCCTACGGCTGGGATGACACTGAGACGTGTCGCACTAGGCGTAGCTGCTCCTAAAATGCCTTCAGAGTGCATGTGGGTAAAAACAACTGGGAATCCCTGAAAACCCCGAACAGTCCTGTTCAGGGCCGCAACTCTGAACCGTTGAGTGGGAAAACGCCCCGGGGAGCGCCGCACCGGGGCAGCGGGAGTGGGAGGCTGTAGGTGACAATGAAGAGCGCTGCGACTCCACGTCTTGAGCTGGAATTTTTAAAAACTTTTTTACGAGAAGAGGAAGAAGAAAAAAACACGTTCTGTTTGTCATGACAGCTGATCGCATCTAGATGAGCTGTCAGTCAGCTCAATGGCTGTTTGTGTCTGCACACATCAGCACTGTGACATCAGGCACACAGTTATCAGAGTTTCTCTCTCTGTAAAGTTACCTGATCAATAAACATCTGCACTGAATAAAAAGCTGCACGCTGTGTCAAGCAGAGGCACACAAAGAATTTCAACTGAAAAGAAACGTTTATATTTTTGATTATTAGCATTGTCTGTTTTTATTGATGTCCTGATTTTGAAGTCATTATTTAATGACCCACAATTTAATTAAAGTGTCTTTTGAACACTGAAATTTATTAATGAGGCAAAATGTTTCAGGAAAATTTAGATTTGGTCATTTTTATCACGATCAATGGTCAGCCTGACAAGTGACTGTTTTTTTTTGTTTGTTTGTTTGTTTGTTTTTTACTGGCAAGCAGACTCACCTACTCTCCCTGACTTCAATCCATAAAAATAATAAAAATCCATATAAGTAAATGGCTGAAGATACAACTCATGACATAAAAAAACTATTTCTAATGAATCCAGAAAGTTAAAGTTGGGAATAATTGCATTGCAGGTCGATTGAAGGTGCAGCCCCTAAATTTTCTGCTTCTAAAAATTTTCAGTAAGGGGCTACAGCGCACCTAGTTTAAAAAAAAAAAAAAAAAAAAGGTTAGTCTGGAGCCCTGCTCTGCACTGGAAATTCAGCTGAATGACTACAGCCTACTTCTTGCTGGTTTATCAAACTGCAACTCAAAAAAACAACACAATTTGCACTTGCAAGAAAAATGGATAAAAACTTTCATCTTATGATCATAATGACTCTCAGAATGCAGTGGACATCACAGAGGGAGATGTTTAACAGCACTAGTGTTGTTTTCTTTTAGAAGCTGCTGGTACGCTGCAGTGAGTTTTAACACGAACAAATGCTGGAGCATAGTCCAGGGACATCACACACAGGATTCATACTAAAAGTCTACATAAAAAACTGAAAAATTAAAAAACCAAACTTATAAAACTGAGTGTGCACAGAGCTGCACGCAATCTTCCCGTTATCAATCACAGGCCAACTAGAAATGTGTCACATGGATCGGCCTCAAATTCGGCCTTCTGCAAGGCCACATCCAAGCAGAAATGTTCAATGCAAAGCGCCTCGTGAGTATTAATATTTGAAATGAGTTTGCCGATCGGGGATTCTTTAGAGTGAATCATGGCAAGAACCGAGAGGACGACAAAGAACACAGAAATCGAGATGCTTATAGGTGAGGGGAAGTTAAAAAAAAGCGTGTGCAAAAAAATCTTCTAAAATCAGGTTTACATTTAGAGTAGATCAAACCACACTCTAATTAAATTCAGTCTTTTCCTCTCATTAATGTTTGTATGCATGGTGCAAAGTTTCCCGAAATATAAGCAGATCTGGGCGCCCTGGTCACTCAGCTGGTAGAGCCACGTACGGATGCTGCGTGCTCGCTGCAGCATGGTTATGACGGTTTATGACAGCGCGCAGAGTTTTGTGTCTTTGCTCTGGTTTAAACCATACCTGAGGCTGGTGCACAGGCCAAGTTCGGGAGGGATGTTCAGCAGGTCGTTGTTTGACAGATCCAGTGTTGACAGACGAACTAACTTCATCAGCCGGTGTGGGTCCACCTCGTTCACCTGGTTGTTACCAAGTAACACCGTCTCCAAGGAAGCGATATGATAGAGGACCTCAGGGAAGGACTTGAACCTGTGATCAATACAAAAACTCTGAGTGGATGAGACAGTCCAGCAGACTGATTCAATTTAAGTGCTTTCCATTTAACTATTCATGCTTCCTGTCATCCTCACTCCTCTCGCCTGTGACCTGGGATTCCATCAAGCTCCTCCATCATCACGGATGTTTCAACCCCTTGATTTTTAGAGGCTAACTGAGTTTAGAGCACGGTATATTAAGTTCAAGAGTTTTTTGTTTTTAAAGTGGACTGTTGATTTATCCGCCTGCTGATCTGATGAGATATTGAAAAGAGCGACTGGCTGCTGTGGAAAAAGAAGCACGAAGAAAACTTTGTCATTACTCTTCTTCATTTCAAGTTAAAGTCGGTTCATTCAGGGAAAACATGGTAGCCGCCAAATATTTTTCTCATTAGTTCTTATTGGCATGTCTATCATTTTCTCATAATATAAAACAAGAATATTTTATGAAAGGTTTGATTTCTAACAATCACATCCTGTGACACCTAAATGCACAACAGCTGTATGTTTTGGTGGAGCAGCAGTCATTAATTTTTTTCCTTTAATCTTGTTACTACATTTCTTCTAACATACTGAGACATTTGCAATGTGTCGTGTCATGTCAGTCTGCAGCTAAGATGAAAGGAAGAGACATGAGTGAGAGGAGCAGCAGGTCACATGAGAGCTCAAATGAGTCAGCTGAGGCCAATGACCAACAGATGATGTCAGGGGTTAACAGGGGGCAACGGGTTACAGTAACATATTACTGTTAGGCAGTAACGGAGTAATATAACACGTTACTAATAAATTTGTTAATATTATTACAGTTACTGCGTACAGTAACACGCTACCATCCGCAATTTTGTGTTCATTGATGTTTTGGCGTTTGTTTGAAAATTTGCTGCCGTATTTTCAGAATTGCACAAATCAGTTCTGATGTCACCCACATGACACCCATCCAAGTTAATTCATTTCTCCAATTTACAGACCTGCACCCGTGTGGATCCGCATTTCACTGTACGATACTGTGGGCTGCTGCTTTTTATATTATGTCAAACAGCTCCTGCTCACTTTACTGTGCGTCGTATTGATGCATGAGTGTATTTTCTAACAATTTGCTTTCAAGGTTAAAGAGGCTGCGTTCAGTGACGTTCATGCGCACTGTAACATTACTGCAGCAGAACTGAAAACTACCCGTTGTCACAAACTTGACAGGAGAAACAGAATTAACTTTTTAGCTTCGGAAATATTTCTGTGAACTTTTGGAGGTCCGGAAGAACATCAGATCCTGATCGATCATGTCTGCGTGTCTGAAAATTTAAATAATCAAAGTCACACCGCTGTGCCGTGTGTAACTGTGCACCCCGTCTGGGGAGATGGAGATGTCATTATCTTTCTCTGCGGCAGCAGGATCGCTGCAGATAAAGTATCATTATTAGAAATATATTATTGAGCTCAAAATCTGCTCACATTTCAGATAGTTTTCCTTCCTATTTATTGGC
>JAQFJB010147433.1:0-12213 GCA_029874875.1 Naso minor
CTCTTTTGGGAAATGGATCCTTCAGGTTTCAGATGATAGATAGATGATCTGTGCTCCTCCATCTGGGAAAAATTTGTGCACCTCCAGGGACCTTAAATTTCTCATTTTGCTTGTTGTGTAAATTCCTAATTGAAATTATAACGATGAACTCACTTATCACATTACAAGTAATTTCACATCCACAGAAAGGTCAACAGTCATTCATATAGCCTTTTCATATAATTTAATTCTGTTCATTACCAGTTGCATAAATAATTAACCGGAAAATTTGGATTACATTGACCTGTATTGAAACAGAGCAGGAGAGGCATTGCCTGCTAAAGCTTGTGTTGGATGCTGTGCCACTCATAAATGCTACGCATGCCAATCTATGAACGTAGCGAGGACAGTTGTCAGAGCCTGGTCAGAGCACTGTGCAACTGTTAACTAGCATGCTGTCCAGACTGCAAAGTAAAACATTTTACTGGGAATTTGCTTAACTGGAGACTCAACAAGATAAAAAAGATGGCAGGGTATGACGCCTCTGGTCACTGCGTGGGATCATTGAGCAGCTTGATACTGGGAGACTGAACAGACATGCTTTGACATTGATCACATTTATGTATCTTCTATCTTTTTTAGCAGGCAGAGTGGATGTATATGAAGTACACGTGGTGTCTTTGGATCATTTTTCAACTATTTTACCTCTGATGGTGTTTTATTTAGGTCATTTTGGACAGCAACTTAACATTTAAGTCAAGAACGAGTTTGATTTGTTTTCCCCTACAGGAGGTGGGACTGTCGAAGCCGAAGCCGAAGTTCCCAGATGTGCCGCTCTGATGTATAGCTACAGTATATACTGTGTCCAAAACAGATTGCACCTTTTTCTTGCATATATTTTCTGGCTCATAATTGAATCATCTGCATCACAAACTTACTTTTCAAGTGAGATATAGCTGATTAAAAAACAGTATATATGTGAACAGTTAGTTCGATGAGTGATAAGGCAGTTAACGCAGAAATATTTAGCATTCGCTGCAGTGGCACCAAATTTGCTGCCATTCTAATCAATCTTTGTGTGATTGCTGTTTCCAGAACAGTTAAGCTATAGATCTAAGTCATGCTAGCACCTCTGTGAAGTAGTCTGGCTTAATGGTGCTTTGCCAAAGGCTTCAGCCAATCAGCATACTAATATTCTCATACAAATGATGTTGACATGCTGATGTAAAACATGTTGAAATGTTTACCATGTAGTTTGGCTTGTTAGCATGCAAACATTGAGTAAAAAGCACTAGACATAAAAAGTTGAGGCTGATAAAAATGTTATTAGTTTTGGTCTTGAACAGACCTGTGACCTGATAATGGCAAGAAAGACAAGAAAAGTAAAGCTTGTTGTTCAGATATTTCCATTTGGACAAAAGTTGAGCAAAGTGGTGGATCAATTGAGTGACAGTTCAAAACTGCTATTCCAAAAGCCATTGCAATGGAAGTGGCTTCAACAGTGCGTCTGGTAGTTAGCCAAAGAGTGTACGGTGTACCCTTGAAGCTTTCCACGTCAGTGAGCTGGGGCTGTCTCTAACTCATTGTGCCAGCTCTAAATAGCAGTCCCTGGGAGTTGGTGGCAGAGCTAATGGCAGAATTGGCATCTCCAGCTTTGGACCATAGGTCTGGAGACCTGCCACTCTGCCTTTGCCAAAAAGGATTTTATTTACTAGCAACCACTCTGTCAATAAAACATTAAATCCACCAGATTACAAAACTGTGTCACTGCTCTCTATTATATGATAATCCTTGACAAAACAACGTGTTTGTTCAAATTTTGGATCATTCGTTACAGAGCCTGTGTCCCTCCTGTCTTACTGTATGGGTAAGTGTGAGTGGTGTGCAGGAACAGGGACGGCATTGGCCACTCTTGAAATCTGACTGGCCACTCCATGTGCCAGACCTAAAGTATGACTGGCTATCTGCCCAATGAGAGGTAAGACGGTAGTCATAAATATGCTGATGTTTCTGCATCTGCCACCTGATTGTGCGGTGTGTGTGTGTGTGTGTGTGTCTGTGAGACTGCTGTGCCAGCTGTGTTGAAGTCATTGTTAATGTTACTGAGTATGTGCATCTAGTATCCATAAGTTGATTAGTAGTGCTGGTGTGTGGCTGTCAGCTGTGAATTGTGTAATTGTGTGTGTGCGTGCCATGCCAGGCCATCCCATGTTGTCAGTGTTAGTTTTGGTGCTTGTAAATTTACCTCTGATGATGTTCTGTAAGGCTTGCATGACAACTGAACAGTTATCGGGCAAGGAGCATTGTGATGGCCTATTTTGTTTAAAATATGTGGTGCTGGTTGCTCAGCACTTGTTGTTTTCCCCTTTGTGTGCTTTATTATTTACAGCCAATATACCAGCCACATTTTAGGCCTTGTATGTGGTGACCCTATCAGGCATTGTGAGTCAAAACATGATGTTGAATGAAATGATTTTTGGCCTAAACCTAACCAGACCTGAGGTTGTCACAAAGTTAAATTGTAAACTGGAAGTCAGACTAAAATGTCCACAGTGAAGCCTACATTTCCTGCTTTATAGAAACATATAATGCCACCAAAAACAAATTCTGGCAATTGAGGTTGACCTGTTACAAACTGCAGTGTGAGATATAAGCTACATACAGTGTGAATTATTAGAAAATACTACAGCCATCTTCTAGTTTACTTTTATTTAATATTTTTATTCTGTTTGCTGTAGGTCATCTAAAACTGTTTTGACTGTTGGCCTGCGAGCTCAAGTTTGGTCACTTCTAATACAAACTGTTTACCCATCAATATCAGCCTATGTCAGCCTTTTACTTTATCTGTAAGACTCACATTTTGATGCCTTTTTTCATCATCTTTGATGTGCAAACATAATGAGTCAGTCAGTCAGTTGAAGACTCTTTCGTAGTGAGAAAAAGGGGGCTGTTGACCATCACACCGCCCAGCCGCAACCTGCCTTCTCTTTTTTCCATCTTAGTTTTCAGCGTCCATCAAAATCAGTTGAGAGAATCAGCATGTGATGTTTACAGGCTGCAAGGATCTGCAAGGGACCTCTGGAGTGTAGAGTGCAGTTACTGCGGCTGTGCTTGTCAGAAAAATGTATGTTGACTGCTTGTTAAACTACACTAGCTTCGCTAACGTGCAAAATTTCTCCAGTCTAAAAAAAAAAAATCTTAAGTGATTAGGGATTGCAACTTCACTGTTTATGCTAAATGGACGCTAAATAAAGTGATCTGATCATGATGTGCGTTTACATGCATCAAGCTTTTAATCAGAATAAACTATTTTGACATTTCCAAAGTTTTCAAATTTTCTGGAAACAGTAGCAGAAGAAAAAGCTTTACTCCTGCCCGTGCTGTGAACAAACACCGCTGTCACACATTCACAGGCTCAGCAGAGCAAACTGCTCCTGGATAAAGAACAATAAATGTGTTTTTCAGAGATGGGAAGCTCTGTATTGCTCGCCATGGCTTGGACATAAGAATTATCACCATGAATAAAGGCAGATGCAGTGCAGCAGGAGCTTCCTGCTTCTTGCTGCCGAGGAAGGACACCATTGCCTCAGCGTGAGCTTCAGGAAGCATCAGCACAGACAAATAAGTGGTGGATACTTTTTCACAAGCTCGGACACTTGGATTGACAGAGCTCCTTTAATTATTTAGGAATTCCAGACATTTCTGTACACAATCTCCCCATTTTCAGAGGCTCAGAAGTATTTGGACAAACTCACCTAATAACCGGAGCGTCCACTTGGCAACAAGAAGCCGGAAGTTTCCGCTGTCCAGCACTGCTCGTGGTGATAATGCAAATGTCCAAGCCATCATGGCAAGCGATACAGTTCAGAGGAGCGCAGACAGGGATACGATGAGAGCCTTCCTGTCTGGGAAGCGTAGGGCAGACGTGCAGTAAAGAAATTTTACTCTTGTTTACTCTGAAACAAGTGTGTACATGGACACCGCTCCAGTCAGAATAACGATCGGCATAAACCACGCCTCTCATTCAAAATGAAATTTCTTTCCGAAAGGGCCGTATTTGATCAGAATCTTCTGAATGACGTGTTTACATGGAGCATTTTTATTCCGATCAGGCATTTATTCCAATTATTTGTGTCCATGTAAACAAAGCTAAGATCTCTTTTTGTATTTGTTCTCCTGTGAAAATTTTACGTGGGTGTGAGGCATTTGGATTTGTTTTAAAGCGCCACTGACTGAACTAGGTGAACAAAAAAGGATCTCAGCAAGTGTTTTACTTCAACCAGCAGAAGTATTATTAAAAAAGTGATTACTTCAAGAACAGAAGCAGAATAAATTTTAATCTTGCTAGATGCACATTAAAGTGTTTTTTATATTATTTGAACATCAGAGATATACACATCAGTGCTGTGTGTTTGTGTGTTTAAATGTTAGTGTCTTTGGTGTTGTGTATATACACATCTTGCATAGAAAATTCGACAAAATGACACTAAAATTTAACCTGAACTTCAAAGAGCTGGGAATCATTTCAGCTACAAAATCCCGTCTTCATCAACTTTTAAATTAGATTGTCTCCACTGCCTCATTTTATTGTTTCTGTGGCAACATTTCAATTAGACCTACGTGGACAGAAAAAGACGGTGCTCAAAGCTCAACGGAATTAAATTCCTTCACATATGCTCGGACACAAAGGCTTCAAAGAGCTTTGGTTGCCAGTTTCCATGCAAACTAATGGATTTTTTTGTTTTTAGCTGACAAAGGAGCTGGCATACATGAGCTGGCACACAGAGTCATACAAATGTGCTTACACACAGACACACACACAGACACACACACAAAATTAAAGAGTGCACACACAAAGAAAAGGCAGTTTATGAAACATGGTGCTGCTTCAGATAGAAATAGTCTTTTATTATCTGTCTTTAAACTGTCAAGGATTTTGAGATATTTAGTGCTTTTATTATTTAAAGAAAAGACAGGAAGTATGACATGGAACAAAACAAAGGTCAATGAATACAGCAATATAAACTTAAGCACAAAATCTAAATGGTCATAAGTTGATAATATTTGCACACAATAATAAAATCATTCCTTTCTGGGACTCGAGGATCTCCACAGTAATCAAAACTTCACATGATCATGGTCAGAGAGCACTTACTTAGGAAAACCATATTGTAGCAAGCTAGCATGAATTCACCTGAAGAAAATGTATGGATGGAAACAGACTGGACTAAAAAACTGTGGATCCTTTTTAAAAGTAAACTTCTTTCATGGAAATTATAAGTGTGAATTTCTAAGATGTCATGATTTGTTTCAGAAATTTTATACTGACACTGGACCCTAGAAAAATGTGAGTGACAAATCAACTAGGAAGAAGTTTCTTTCAGCTCGACAGATCATGTTTATATTTGTTCTGATTTTAGCCAATGGGAGGCCATGTGTCTATTTTGAGTCACTCTCACCAGTCTGTTCTGCATAATTTCCATCAACATGTACCCTCCTCTTCCTCGTTTATTTGTTGTTTCTTGTGGTATTGCTGTGTTGATTGTTGTGTGATCACTGCTGCACAGTAAATTGCCCCTTGGAAAAAATGAAGATTCCCTGAACCTTGAATCTCACTCTTTGGTACTTGTGGTGATTTCCTTTTATTGAATTCATTTTAGCTGAGTTAATCTGAGGGTTATTCAGACTGTGTGGTGGGACTCCTGATACTGATTGAGAGCAGCTTGGTGCATTTTCCTCTTGGCCAGTATGGGTGTAACAAAGTCTTTTCCTGAGCGCTCAAAAGAAGTGGGGAATTTACCAGACCCATCATTCTGATTCTTCCTCTGTTATACTCATTTTTGGGTCTTTCATTTTGATTTTGGACTCCTATAGAGCAGCTGAACACAACTGATCAAACAGTAAAGTCTGTAGATTTTCAGACAACCGTGACTCGCGCCCTCTCTCTTTTGTGTATTTTCTACATTCTCTTGAAACAGTCGGTTACTCCTCCCCCTTTCCCTCATGCAAGCTTCCCCACTCTGCTGTACTCGCAACCCCTTTACTGACACAAAATAAACACAGCTAGGACACTGATAAAATGTTACTTAAAGCTTGTGCTTCTCACTCTCTAACACGGCAAAGCTAGCAGCAGTTTCGCTGTTAATCCAGCTCATGTGCTTATTGAGGAAGTAAATAAATCCACACAGAATAAATCCACAAGAAACAGGAATGCACACGACTTCTGCATGGTGCTCGCCTCTTTAACAAAGTTTAACAAAATTAACTGTCCTTCATTCACCAGAGTGGGAAAAAAAAGAAAGAAAGAAAGAACACTTTATTGGAGCCATTGCTGTGTGCACAGAGCTGGCATGCCCAATAGGCAGTATTAACATCACTGGGAAAACAATGTGTAAAAAAAAAAAGAATAAATAAAAAAGACACTGCAAAACACGCGTGCAGAGCCAACAAAAAAAGTCTGCAGGGCTCACTTCCAAATGCATGAACCTCATTATGTGACGCTTTGACATCGTTAAACACATCTGACATTGTAACAACGTTTATAGGTCAGAAAAGATGAAGAAGCATAATAGCTCTCCTTTAAATTACTGCAAACCTCATCTCAGCAGACACTGTCATCTATAAACTTTGGCCAGTTAAGACCTTGTTGTTGTTGTTTTTAAAAATAAACAGTGATTTTGAGCATTTTCTCACCTGTGATAGAGAAGGTGTTGGATACGTGAGCCCAAACTTAAGACCTCCTTTAAATCCGTGGTTGTAGTTTTAAATGGATTTGCAATCACCACAGGTTGTCCGGTAAGAACTAGATAAGAAGATTATGTCCTTTTAATGATGCTTTATTAACTACCACACACATATAATGCAAGCCACTCTTCAGCCTATGTTCAGATCAATAGTGGTGAACTGACATGTGGTCTCTGCAACACAGTAAGATTTAGAATAGTGTAGCATATGTGTATTACATTTTGTAATTAGCTTGGAAGATCACGGCTAGTAGACTCTAGTAACTCAAGTGAGGGAGGATGATTATTCTGATGTACAAGATTCAATGAAAATTCGAGACGGGAATTTGTGCAAAATGGTACCAATGTATTGAAAAATAAAAATAGAAAACAAATAAATAGAAAACAACAGTATTAGAAATTAGAAAATGGCCATATGTAATTTAACCCTTTTTGAGAAAATGTTACTCCAACCTGATCAGGATTTACGTTAACACTAATTTTCTGCAATCCCTTGAATAACCAGCAGTTAATTGACTTCATTCATTAAGCACTTAGCAAACTCACTCAGTACAACCACATATTTCATCATCCTTCACCCAGTTAACACATGTCATTCACTGATGGTTTGTCTCCAGCTCCACGGGAAAAGGGGAATCCAAAAAACATAGTCCAAGAGAGTCTAAAAGTATAAAGTCAGTCACAACAAAAACCAAGGGGGATTGGCTTGGCAATGTGTGTGCGTGTAGTGAGATAATCGGGGGTAAGAGTGGGAATTGTGGCTGGTGTTGTACCACACTGGCAGTGGTTCATGGTTCTCCTCTGGCTCGCCATCACAGTTGGTTCTCAGGAAGAAAAAAACCCCTGGCCAGTATAAACACAGGGCCATTTTAATATACATGGCAGGTTTAATTTAACAACTATAATAATTCATTTAAATTGAGTTAAATTAATTAAATTAACATATTCAAAAAATTCACCACATTCAACTAAATTTAATACATTCAATAAATTCAATACATTCAATAAATCATTTAATATCATTTATCTTGGTTATCAAAAGCAAGTACACATTATTTCAAGTGAACTGGATTATTTAAACACCATTTGCCGTCGTATCTGTTCATGGTTTACAATGAAAACACCTGTACCTGGAGTGATTAGCACTTCCAGTTCACAGGCTAGCGTTAGTTGCTAAGCTACATAAGCTAACAAATAGCCACCACACCATTTAGACAGGATTAAACATTCAGCCTTTCAAATAATGCACTTATTGTCATGTGGCTCACACATCATATAAACAACAACAAGAGTTCACACAATCAGAGCAGGGCGAGGTTTAAATACTAACCAAAGCAGGCTAACAACATTAGCGTAACTCACCAATTCGGGAGTTCAACTTCCTTTCAGCCTTTCTCATAACAACCAGCCGCAAACGTGGACACATCTACAATCAGCAATAAGACACAATTCTGTACATGGCATGTTCACAAGCATTATGTTTGGAAAGTGATAGTAAAGCGATCTATTTACCGATCCACGGCGACTCTGCTCTCGCTGTCCACGCCAACACTGCAAGCCAAGCCATTCATTCATTGATCGATTAACTGCAGCTGCAACTACCGGTTTGAAGCCCTGTGTCTGCTCTGATTGGTTTGCAAGGTCTCACAATATTTCACCCATGGAAGCAACATGTAGTAAAATACATTTGACATGGTTTACAGATCCCATAACCGTTACCCAAATATTATTTAGAAAGCACTTTTATGGGTTCTAACATTTAAATAGATGTTTCAAAAACATGAATTGCAATAATAAATTGAGCCTTCCTGAAACCTGGCTTACATCCTCCCCCCCTAAACCCATGTACGTCCCGTTACATGGTGAAAGATTTCTCTACAGGGACCTGAGGTAGACTGTGAGTTAGCCCTATTAGCAGTTAGGGCTTCTGTACAGGCAGAGGAAAGGCTCTGGAAAAGCGTCTGCACTATGGAAATTAAAGGATTGCCTAGCTGTGTGTACTGCAACCTTTGGGGAGGTTCTCGGTGTCTATGTGAACATCTGAGTGAAGTGGCAACTTCAGTTGAGTCGGCTGCAGGAACAGCGGTGACATCCAAAGATGCTACGAAATCAACAGTGACCTCTAAAGAAGGTTCAGCAGGTAAAGTTTGGTCAGGATTCTCAACTGCTTCTCCATCAGGTAAGTTTCCACCTGTTAGCGTGTCAGTAGATAGGTTTTCCTCCACAGGTCCAGGTAGGTTATCCAGTAATTCCTCATTTTCCACAGGTCCAGGTAAGTTATCCAGTAGTTCCTCATATTCCACAGGTCCAGGTAAGTTATCCAGTAGTTCCTCATTTTCCAGATTTTCCTCCACCATCCCAGGTAAAGAGTCTGCATCCACAGATTCAGATGAGTTTCCCACATTCAGTGCAGACAATGGATCGCCAGCGGTGCCATTAGATGTACTTGGCTGAACAGAATGTTGAAGGATCCAACCACCAAGATTATCATCCTCTTCATCATATGTGTGCAGATCAGCAAAACTGGTTTCACTGTCATGATGTTGACGTGTCCGGGGTCTGCGCACAGGTGTAGGTTGAGTGACCTCCTCCTGGGCTGACGGAGGAAGGAACCCACAGGGAAGGAGAAGGTCTCGATGTAAAGTGCGTTTGGGACCATCTTTGGTTTCTGGCATCACAGTGTAAACTGGGAGGTCACCTGCACGTTTGATTACGACGTATACATCAGCTTCCCATTTGTCCATGAATTTGTGTTTTCCCCGGATGCGAACATTTCTCACCAGCATTCTGTCTCCTATTTCCAGGTCTGATGTTGCCACTTTCCTGTCAAAGTGGATTTTGTTTCTCTCAGCTGTTTTTAAAGCATTGCGAGAAGCTAGCTGATAGCTCTCTCTCAATCGGGCTTTCAGATTTTTGACATACTCAGAGTGAGATGGGTGCTGTTTGTTTTCAACAGGTGAACCAAAGGCTAGATCCACAGGCAATTGCGGTGTACGTTCAAACGTGAGTTCGTATGGTGTAAACCCAGTGACTTCATAGCGAGTGCAGTTATAAGCATGTACCAGAGATTTTATGTACTAACGCCACTTCAACTTCTGCTTGTTTTTTAGGGTTCCCAACATGTTAAGCAGCATTTGGTTGAATCGTTGGATGATATGGAGTGGTTCTGACTTTTTGAATCCCAGCAACTTCACACAACTCTTGGATCAGTTTGGATTCAAAGTCAGGACCCTGATCTGTATGTAGTTGTTCGGGTATCCAATAGTAGACAATGAAGTTATCCCACAAACATTTTGCTACAGTTTTCTTTCGAAACCCATACGGCCCATGTCATTATGCAGACTCTGCAAAACCATAGCTCTCAGTTCTGAAGGTAAGACAAGTTGATAAGTTCACCATCTTGTCGTCTCCTGTACAGGATGTCATTTCTCAGCTCAAGCTTGTTCCATTCTCTCAACAGAAGTGGTAAGTCAGGCAACTCTCTCCTTACAGTTGGTGGAATCTTTTCTCCACATTCCATCTGAAGAATTTCTTCCCGGATGGTTGAATCAGCTCTTTGCTTATCCTTGAGATTCAGATAGGACCAAGCTGGAATGACAGGTAGGCCATGCTGACTCTCAGAGGTGTAACAATCAGGAATTGCATCTGCAGAAGTGGCAACAGACTCCACCAGGGCGATGTCACCCTAGCTGGAAACAGGCCGGATTAAGGCTCTAACCAAGTGACTTGTGCAGATGGCATCAACAACCTCTAAAGAGATCCCTGTTGTGCGACCAGCATCGGCAAGATGTTGCTCAGTGAAACGGGTTATGCGATCTTGCTCTTTCTGAGAAAAGGCATCATCCAGAGAGGGATCATGAGGTCGTCTGGAGAGCGCATCAGCATCAAGGTTCTGCCTACCAGCCTGATACTGCAGCTTGAAGGAATAGTTAGACAAAGCCGCTAACCAGCGTTAACTGGTGGCATCTAACTTGGCAGAGGTGAGTATGTAGGTGAGAGGATTACTATCTGTAATGACAGTGAATTGACCTCCATACAAGTAATCATGGAACTTTTCAGTGACACTCCATTTGAGTGCAAGGAACTCCGGTTTGTGAGCTGGATATTGAGACTCACTTTGTGAAAGCCCATGGCTGGCAAAAGCAATGGTTCTTAATTTTCCTTCTTGCTCTTGGTAGAGTGCAGACCCTAGTCCTGTGGCGCTGGCATCAGTGTGCAAGATGTAGGGTTTCTTTGGATCAGCAAAACCAAGGACTGGGGCAGTAGTCAGTTTTTCAATAAGAGTCTGAAAGGCATTTTGACATGCTGAAGTCCATCGACCTCCAAAAGGCTGTCTTGGATCATGGCACTGACTGGTTGGTGCTTTATTTCTGCTGGTTTTGCGTGATGGGGGATAACCACGGGTGAGTTCATTGAGAGGCTTTACTATGTTGGCGTAGCTTTTGATAAACCGATGATAGTAGCCTGAAAAGACTAAAAAGGACTTCAGCCCTTTCAGGTTTGTGGGAATTGGCCAGGTCTTTAGGGCACTGACTTTTTCTGGATTGGTCTCAACACCATTTTCAGAGACCACATGTCCGAGATAGCGCATGGACGTCTGGAAAAATTTGCATTTTTCAGGTGAAAGTTTCAACCCATACTCTTTCAGACGTGTGAGTACTCTCATCAGTCAGATCTCATGCTCTTCCAGAGTGTCAGAGAAAATAATCAGATCATCTAAGAAGACAAGAACTTCTTTGAGATGCAATTCACCCATGCATTTCTCCATTAGCCTCTGGAATGTACTGGGGGCATTTGTTACACCTTGCGGCATGCGATTGAATTCCCAGAATCCAAGCGGGGTTACAAAAGCTGTCTTAGCTTTGTCAGCTTCATCCATTTCGATCTGGTAGTATACAGATTTCAAGTCAAGCACAGTGAACCATTTGGAGCCAGTCAATGCAGAAAATGTTTCTTCAAGGTTGGGTAAAGCATATGCATCTTTCACTATTTGAAGATTCAACTTCCTGTAGTCAATACATAAATGGATGTCATTGTTTCGTTTTCTCACCACAACAATAGGAGAAGAGAATGGAGGTGAGACTCTCTAATCACACCAGCTTCAAGCAACTCATAGAGATGTCTGCGGACAGCTTCAACATCCTGGATTGGCCTTTCACAATGCTTGAAGGGAGTTTCATTGTGCAGCTTAATATGATGTTTCACTTTATCTGTGCAACTGAGTCACCAAAATTGAAAGTCAGGTCTGACATCTGATTGGGTTCAGGTGGTGTTTTCACACTGTTTTGTGAAAGGACACTATGGAATGCTCCCAGTTCTGCAATGACACAAAAAAGCGGAATGGAAATGTCTTGATCTGATGTATTTGTGACCACCACATTGATTTTGTAGGGTGCACGAGAAGGAAAAGTAATAAGACACCTCTTAACACAGAGACCACCGGGCAAGGGGGACTGGGTGGGATGTTCTACAATGGCCCAACAATCTGCAG
>JAQFJB010148888.1:0-12201 GCA_029874875.1 Naso minor
CACACACACGTCAGCGACCCGCAGCAGACCGACTGTCATCAAAATGAGATGTGAGCACTTTGTTTCAAAGAATCAGCAAGACACCAAATGTCAGTGTCACTCAATGCATACCGTAGAGAATGGTCACCATGGAGATCGGCATGACCAGGATGCCGAGGAGCATGTCCGCGACTGCCAGTGACATCAGGAAATAGTTTGTGGCATTCTGCAGCTTCTTCTCCAGGGAAACGGCCAGGATCACCAAGATGTTCCCCATGACTGTGACGGCGATGACGACTAAAATCAGCAGCGCTGCCCAGTTCTTCTCCACTGCCACCTCATGAGAGAGACACTGAGACCCGTAAATCCTGCCACCTTCCTCGCCATAGACCCCTCCGTCGTTACGGTGGGACCAGTTCCCAAACTGTGCGTCCATACCGTTACGGATCACGTCATTACCAAGACACCCTGAGTTTGTCGGGTTACTGACTCGGAGGAGGCTGTCTTCAAACCCACGCGGAGGCCAGGTGTTGGACTCCAGAGCAGTGACAGCTCTGACAGTGTCAGAGATCCACTGTGACATGTTGCCACTGCGAAGGTTCATGGCGTCAGCTCCGTCACGCAGTCACAACCAGAGACAGGGACACCTCAGGAGGACCGCCTGGAAACTGGGTCAGAAGAGAGCAAGAAGGAGGGAAGTCTAGTCATCATGTACTTGCTCAGCGTGTCTGTTCCTCAGTGGAGCACCATGAATATAACAGTATCACTAAGAAATGGGTTTCAGCTCAGAGTAAAGTGCCAACCATCAGCAGACAATGATCTTCTTCACACCAACGAACACAAACAGCAGAGCAGCTGTTCATAGACGAAACACTGAATAGATAAAAATTTCATTCCTTGCTTGATTCAGTGTGCAGCTGGATAAACACGAGAAGCTTCTGCAGCAAAGATTCCAAACCAAAGTCTGACTCACATGTCGTCAGGCGTTCTTCTCATCTCCTCATTATAGAATCCATTTGAAGTGATGGAGGACGCAGGTTCCTTGTCCTTGAAGTCTGGACTCATCATGATAAAAACATGAGGTTGATCTGAAAGTCAGAGCTTCATCTCCTGTGTATGCTCTTCTTCACACACAGAGTTTAAACTTTTTACTCTGGTTTTCATGCAAGCTGATCTTGATTTCCACCCTTACAGAACATGAACACATCACTTTGATCAGTTTGATGAGTTAAGAGGAGTCCTGGGTGAAAGTGTGTTTAGCTTCAGCATACCTGCACAAATGGAAAGACTGTGCGTGTGTGTTGAAAGTCTTGGGTGTCCTTGTTGTCTCGTCTCAGCTCATCACAGCACCTGTTAGCGTGCAGCCGACAGAGATTAATGATAAACATGATGATATGTGACGTGTGTGTGTACTACCCAAACACTCCTCACTAACTTTCTCCTCTCTCTCTCCTCCTCACACACACTTGATGACAAAGTCCTGACAGGGAGTAGAAACATTCCTTTTGCGCTCCTCTTCAGCAGAAACAGTTAGTCCTCCACAGATCTGAAATATTCCTGTAATTCTTCCTCCTCAGTGGAAAATGTCAGTGAGCCTCCAAATCCTCCACAAACCAACACAGAGCCGCTTCAGTGTTTCTTCAGCTTTTAAAAGCTCAGTGTTTCTCTCTGGAGACATTTCCACGCCACTTTCCTCTGATGGAGAACAAATGAAATGTTCCCGTGTCAGCTGTCAGAGGCTGAAGAGGCTTCCTGAGGATTTCAGGCAGCAGGGAGTCACTCAGCCGTCGATCAGGAGCTGAATGATTCTCCGCTTTCAGCCTCTCTGCTGCTCTCTCACTGGGATCTCCTGCTCTCTCTCACTCTCTCTCCATTTGTACCCTGGGTCTCTCTCCCTCGCACCGTATTGGCTCTCTCTCGATCTTAAGCGTCTCTCTTTCTCTCTCTCTCTTCATTCATTGCATCCTTTTCACTCTTTGCTCACTCTCTCTGTGGTTTTCCTCACTCTTTAAATCACCTGCACTCTGTCTCTCTCTTTTCTGCTTCTTTTGTGTGAGTTTACTGGTTGATGAAAATGAACAGCAGGTGGCACTAATATCTATAGTAGGTGCCGTTAAACCATTGCAGAAAAAGAAAACTCTAATGAGTTTAGTATCACACTTTTTAATTTTGATTAAATTTCCCACAATATTTGGATTGGATGGATGGACATTAAAAACAACTGAAAGCGGCCTCTCACATCATTTAAAGCGCAACTAAACCCTCAGAGTTTTGACGAATGTGCATCCTTTCTGAAATTCAAAAAACGCATCTAAAACTTGAAAAGATGTATCAATTCAGGCAGCGCTAGGAGGCAGGACTTTACCGGGAGTAGACTGGGAGAATTGCATAGTTTGAATATAGTGACTGTAGTTAGATTAAGCTGTTAGCATATTTTAGTTTTCACACGGGTCCACAGTTCATTTAATAAGCAGCTGGCTTCTCTCCACTGGACTCCCCCTCCTTTTCACGCAGGTGGTTACTCCTTCATTTCTTACACATGAGTTTTTAATTTAAGTTTGAGAGAACAGTTCTTGCATGCGATCTCCTTCGCTGCAGCCTGCCTCTGTTATTTTTCCTCCTCACTCAGCTTTTATCTTGCTAATCTATGGTGGTGCGTGTGTCTTTGTAGGTGTGCGCGTGTGTTTGTACTATTTACGATGTGTATGAGGGCTTGGAAGGAATAGCCTAACGTCTGAGTGACAGGGCGTGCCTTCCAAATTGTGAGCTGTTGGTTGTTTTAGAGGGGGCGGCGTGCAGGACTTGGTTGGTGACGAAAGCGACCACCAGGCTGGTCACGTTTCTCCTGCATTGCAACAGCCAAGTTTCAACCCGTAGAGGGCAGGCCCTACGCTCATTTACAACAGTGTATGCAAACTTCCAATAATTTGCACAAAAATGTCAAGATTTTGATCTGAATCAACCATAAACACTTCTAAACATTTATTAGCATCTGTTTTCCGCTGAAAAAAGTGGTTTAGGGGTTTAGTTACTCTTTAAATAAACACTCATCATTACATCACACAAAAGAAAAATCATCTGGAAAAGGGTCGGGGTCTCGCTGTTCAACATCATGTAGAGGCCATACAGTCTGGTGCCACTGAGGTGCTGCAGAAGATCATTTTTAGCATGAACCCTGTATTTCTGCTGTTTACTAGGTGATTGTTTCCTCATATCGTGGCTTCTCAGAGATCTCAAGATATTTCGCACCACTATGAACGTCACAGTATTTTAAAGTGCAAGCAGCAGAGTGCTGACACAACTGTTGCTGATATAATTAACGCTGCAGAAATGTATGTTGATCTGGATTGACCCTTTCTTACTCTTTGTTGAAATGGTTTTTGTAACTGTGATGAAAGTGTTAATGACCCATCTGATGGTGACTGAAAATCAGCACCAGTGTGCTGACGCTGACAGAAGTTGCTGTTTCAGCTGCAAACTGTCGGTGACGTTCCTTAATTCTGCTGACATTTCTCTTTCTTTTCCCTTCAGGTGAACTAAAAGCTGTTTGAGGCTCCAGAACAGACGCTGAAATAAAAGGCTGTTGTCACACAGAAGCTCTTCAATGAAGGAAACACAGAGAAGTTATAAAACATTTCCTCTTTCTCTGTCTCTGCTTTCCTTAATGGATGTTATGTGTTCTCTGACGTAACGTTTTCCTCGATATATTCTGTGCTATTTAAAAAAAAGAACATCGGAAACAACTTCAAATTAGACAGAATAGAAACAAGATTCTATCTCCTACAATCACTGTTTTTGTTTGACCAGCTGAAATTAACTGTATGTTTCTTATCTTGCTTTATATTTTTTATGTGCTGCTCTGTAACATGGAGCATAAAGACAAAAGTATGATATTACTGTAAATACACAGGTGAATATTTTTCCTTCCCACCAGCCTTCCAGAGCAGCTCACCATGTGAGGCCATGAGTCATTCGGTCGTCAGTGACCTCGCAGCCCTCCACACCTCCTCCACCTCCTCCACCTGCCGAATGGTCACAGCAGCTGTGACACTTTGTGGTAAATTCCGTCAGTTCAAATGGAGTCACAGATCAGTGGATCTTCTTGTGGGGGGTTGAAGTGATGATGTTCAACTTGGGGGAATTTTGATCTGCAGTTTGTGCCTGTTGATCAACAGCTGAAAATGGAGCTCTTTAATGGAGACCACAGAGGTCAAAAAGATCACAGTATCACTTTGGCAGACACTTGAGCCAAATATTCCTCTGGATCAGTTTATGTCCGTTTCCTTTTGGCCCACATACAACATGGCTGCCAAATGCTGCTCTCACATCTGGCCATTTCTGGCACCAACTCTGGAGATAAATAGCTGGAATTAGCCCAGATTTAGAAATATATGATCCAGACTTCAGCACAGCACACAAACCTAAACTGGCCCAGAAGCTCACCATCAGTTTTAAGCTCCTTTGTCGGAATAAAACTGTCTTGAATTCATTGTCCCATTAGTGACTGAGCTAAGCTAATGAGTCAAGAAGCTTTTTTAACTGCCCTAGTAATCCTGATACCTTTGAGAGCTTATCTTTTTAACTATTTCAATGAAGTAGTTAAGTAAATGCTTGAGGAAGTAAACATAGCATCAGAGAGAAAACAGAGTAAAGCCCCAGGAGCTAATGTGAATGACCAGCAATAGCCTAGCAAGCTAGGCGTAGCTCTGTAGCTTCATAACTAAACAACAAGCAACACAGAAATATTTTGTTTGTCATGTATGAATTTAAAAAAACAACAACAATGTGACATAATGTGAGTTACTAACAAAACAACAATTCAAGTGTTCACAGATGCATTTGAACACAGAGAAGCTGATACAATGCGACGATTAAACTCATTTGGATTTCTGCTCTCTGCCTTAGAAATTAGGAACAAACAATGAGACGTCTCAATTATCAAAAATGATCAGCTATTTTTCCACTTGATTAATTGAAGTCTTTAAGAAAATAGAGGCAGTATGCCAACTACAAGTGTATCCCAACACACACACAAACAAAGGCCGCAGAGATAGAAAAAGGACAACAACACAATTCTGTGCTTCAAATAATTATGTTTTGATGTTGGGAACATGCTGATTTCTGACTTTTTATGAATACAATTTTTGACCTGATTCTTGATTCTTGTAGCTGCTGTTGATAATGCTGAGTGCTTCAATTTTGTTTTGTTGTGTTTTTTTTGCAGTTTGAAAAAGCTTCAGGGACATTAAGTGTCCAGAGTGACTCAGACTAAGTGGAGGAGTGTCTGTACTCGCTCTCGCTGCCTTCTGCTCTCTCTCAGTCTGACGAGTAATTACTGTCTTCATCGCTGAGTCTCCAAGTATCTCTTACTTCCTGCATCATTTACTGTCTCTCCTCCTTTTCTTCACTGTCTGTCTGCTCGTCTCTACATTTGCTTTTTCTCATTTGTTTCCCACCAGTTTCTGTTTAAAAGCAGCAGCAGGAATTACACCATGAACATAAACAACTTTATTGATTTATCGATGTATCAGTTAGCCAAGGTGTGTATGTGTGTGTAGGTGTGTGCGCGTGAGTGTGTGTGTAACGCTGTGGTTATAAACTGACTGTTTATAAGTCTGCCGTCATTTTCTGTTTTAATGTGCATCTGCAGTCAGAAACAAAATATTAAAGTTTTGCAAAGTGCTTTCTTTCTTTTTGTCTCAGGTGTCAAAGTTATGTTTAAAAACAAAATATTTGACTTGTCACTTCCTGTGCAGAGCTGCAAATATCAGGTGTGCGTGCAGTAATGAGGAGGCTGAAACATGACATAGAGACATAAGGACATCTATTATGCTTTTCTGTCTTTTCTGATCTATAAATGTTGTCACAATATCGTATAATTGTGTTAAACGATGCCAAAGCTTTACATACATAAGGTACATGCATTTGGAAATGAGCCATGCAGACTGTTTTGCTTAAGCCTGGCACAGCCAAACCAGTCCTCAAATAAAAATTAGCCTGGTACCTCTCATTCACTGTTCATTTCTAAGGGGCGGTACAAACAGGCGCAGTCAAAACTGCCTCCGGACGCAGTTGGATAGACATACAACCATACAACCAATCAGAGCTGTTTATCCTGTCTTTTCCCTCGTGAACTGGCACCATGTTTGTTTTGAATGAAATTTCAGGCGAGTCTAAACCCCTTGGTTTTGAAAACTATGCAATATCAACTAAAAGGAACATTCTGACAAGACGAGAACAACCTTAGAGACCCAGCAAGTACTGGGTTTTTTTTTTTTGCTTTTTGTTTTTTGTGATTACTATTACTACATGTAGGGAAGAATAGGAGCCTTTAGTGAGAGTCTTTTTACCGATTTGAGCAGTGTCGACCTGGGATTCAGCAGCCTTGGTACAACCTAACTCGTAAAATAAATAAATAAATAAAAGCCGTGGGACAAATGCACTAAATCTGACGTCAATAGCTAATATCACAACACAGTAACATCTATGTGATTGTATATCATGTGGTCGAAAATTCACGGTAACTCACCACACCACTCACCTGTCTGTAGGCTATCAACGATTCGTGTCAGCTGCTGTATACGCAGTCTGGAGCTGCTGTTTTCGGCCATCGCATAAAGCCCGTCCCATATGAGATAAACGGTTGTGACTGGCTCATCTGGTTTTTGGACGGATGGAAATGGCTGTGAATGAGATGGTTCCCAGACCACTTTCACAAAGCAAATTAATTTATGAAGTGAATGGCTCTGATTAACCAGGCTAATTGTAGTTGGCTCTGCATGCTGTGTTTTTTAAAAACAGTTTTCTAGGTTTTTTTAACAGTGACGCTGATGCGTGCTGAACTTCCCTATATGGGCATGCCAGCTTGTGCACACAGCATTGTGTCTAGCTGCTCTTTAAGAGTCTAAAATCAAAATCAAAGACCTGAAAATTAGTATAATATGTCTTCCTTAAACATGATGCTTTTTATGTTTATTTATGTTAAAGTTTGAGAAAATGTCAAAGATCCAAACTTTAAACAGCTGCTGATGAGAAGAGAATACAACAGATTAGCATTTGAGATAACACACACACACACACACACACACACTGACCTGCTGAGTAGAAAAAGGGAAACTGAGATAAGCACAAAAGGGATGAAGATAATAGATAATTTACACAGATGACATTAAAGATAATCATTGGTTCAACAGGAGGAAAAGGAGATAAAACGGAATGAAGAGGAGAGAACAGCCGCTCTGTCATTATATTCAAGCTAATGTTTCGTTAGTCTCCTGTCACTAACTTCCAGGCTAACAGTAGTCAGAGAGTGAGGAAGGAAGTCGGCAAACGTGACTAAATTCATGAAGTCAATGAACTACGTTCGTTTTCATTGTTTTGTTTAAGTCTCACACAGATGAATTTTTTTTTCTGTTGACCTCAAATGTTTTACTACTTGTTATAAAACCTGCTTTTGTTTGTTTTGTTTTAAACTTTTAAATATTTGACTGAATATACGAGTGAGTGGCACAGACTGAGTTGCTTCACAGTCAGTCAGTACGTTTACATATTGTTAGAGAAAATCAGTTTATTGTGCTACTCCAGCTAAAACTGGACTTTTAAAATGCGAGTAAAAAGTCAAGCTAACACACCCAGATAATGTGAATGGGAGTCGAATTACTCCTTCATGTATACTTCTCAACTGGACTGACCTAAGCAATCTGCACACGATCGATAATCCCTGTGGACGTCTTTGACTCGGAACTCAAACAGCATAAATTTGTAGAAGATAGCCAGTACAAAAACAAGAATCCCGTAAGCACAGGGAGAAACATGCATCAAAACTGTAGTAAAAGTAAAGCATGGTTGCAAAGTGTACAGTGCCGTCAGGTTGTCCATGTTTTCACAGTTTGACATGGATTCCACTAGCTGCTTACTAACTTGTTTGTAGCTTGTTTGGCTAACTGGAAGGAGGTCAAATCGCAACAAGCTGAACATGTATCGCCATCTGCCGTAGCGGAGTCAGACAATAAATCGATTCTCCCTCGGCGCTTGTATACTGGGACAAGAACAGCAGTCCAATTAAATGGCCTAATTAAGCTATAATCATAACTCGACTTAACTGTGCATGTAAAGAAACTGAGTGTTCAGCAGGATGCAGATTGGAAACTATGAGGAGCGAGAGTGAAGCGTGCAGGGAATCTGAACGTCAGGCAAACAAGGACTGAGTCTGAAATGGTTCTTCAATGAGGCTGAAAATCACCAGCGTTTCTCTGCAATCTTTTAAGTCACTAAAACAACAGAGCACACACACACACACACACAAAGAGCCTAACCCTAACCTAACCTCAATTCATACCTTATCCCTAATTTCGACCAGGACCTCAGAAATCAAGTCATACCACATTAGGACTGGTCTTTGGTCCCCATGAGGACTATTGGTCCTCACATGGTCAGCGTTTATGATAGAAAAGGTCCTTAATAGGTACAAAAATAAAATACACACACACACACACACACACACACTGACACAAACACACAGTACCTGTGAGTCTGTGATGCAGAAATCCTCCTGAACTGTTTTGCTGATGTAATGACTGTTTGAACACACTCAGCCTCACTTCCCTGCAGCAGCTCCCAGCTGACACACATCTGTTTGCCTCTGCCTCACAGCACATCAGCATGTTCAGTTCACCTGCATCTCTCAGGTGTGTTTGACTTGTTGCTCCAGAATTTATGAAAACAAGGTTTTTCCTCCTTTTTTGAATAAAATCTGTCCACACCTGTTTTAAAATGACCTCTGTCCAAATGACACACAAAAACACAGAACGCGCACAACCAACAGGAGGCGACGTAACCAAAACACTAAAGGCTTGTCGGTCAACCAGAGGCCTGAATGGAAGTACTGGTGTGTGGGTGGTGAATGTGTTGAATTAAGTATCTTTGGATGTAAACATGTAAAAGGCCAAACGAGTTCATCCTCACAGGATCATTTTTTCTCTTTGGCCTTTGCGACACACTCTGACCATCCTGAGCATCCTCTGTCAGTCCCATGATCTCACACCTGCTCTCCATCAGCTAGTCTAACCAGCATTCAAACACACTTCAGGTATTTGTCTCGTCTGATGGCCTGTTTGATCGTTTCATTTCCTGCTTCTTTTCTTGACCTGCAGCAGCTCGTCCTTCAGTATCTGCTGAAAGCTGTTGCAATCAAAGTGTTTACAGTACAAACAATCAGTTTATCTGAATCTAGACCAGAACACAATCAACACAAACAGTATCTCCCTTTGTCAGAGCTGACCCCTGACCTCCGGCTGACCCCCCGCCGACCCCCGGCTGGCTGCCCGCAACATCAGAACTGGAAAGTGAAACACAACCACAAATGGTAAGTAATCCACTGATGGAGAAGAAGAGAGTAATCAGTTTAGCGAATCCCTGGGATAAATCAGATTACATTGTGGATTATTTCAAACTCCATCTGTTGGCTTCTTCTGCTTTTCAACACGCCTGAGATAAAAAAAACCTGAGCTCTGAAGATTTGATATGATTCAGTGGTGAAGCTGACAAATCCAACGTAAACCTTCTTGATCCGAAATATGAAACTCAATCAGCTGTTTTCTCTTCGATGCAGAGTTTGGTTGATCTGTAAAGTCTCAGTGGCAAGGCAACTTATTTGTATAGCACAGTTCATACACTGATGCAATCTGAAGTACTTTTCAGAGAAAAAACAAACAAAAACACATTAGAGGTGACAGTTTTACAACAATTAAAATGTAGAAAAATTACAGAAAAAAATGTTAAAGATAAGAGGATTGAAAGTGAAAGTATAAAAGGATCTCATCTAAAAGATGATAAAAGATATCAATTGATAAATATAGCCAGTCGGCGTCTCTCAGTTGTGTCTAAAACTGTTTGTGTGTTTCTTGTTGAATTGGGCAGCAGTTCATCGTCTCAGTGAAGCAAATAAAGACCTCATCATGAACCTGCTGCTGTTTCATGAGACACTTTATTGGATCAAACCATCCATTGCATTTGGAGTCATGAAGAGAGATTTGAAACGACTGACGTGTGAAGCAAAGACTCTGGAGGTGAAGAGGCTGATAATAATATCAAGGGACAAATGTAACTGAGTATCAGCTTTTTCTCCATTAAAAAAACAGGGAGATTTAAACAGCTGCTGTCTGACTGTTGGCTCGTCTCTTTTCTAAAGTAGTTTCAGATGCTGAAGAGCAGCAGATACTGGATTCCCCTTAAGCCTGGCTCACACTACAGGGTTTTAAAATTCTTAACAGATTCTGAAATTGGGTTGTATCACACACATAAAGAGAATCTTCACAGATTATCGTCTCTTAAATCTTAAAACATGCTCACACTTCAAGGCTGGAAAATAATGACCAGCACATACTACAGGATTTCATCCGAGATTATCGGATTATAGAGAGCAATGAACCATTTCACGTGATCCTGCAGCAAGAAAAGACAAAGGCACAAAGCTGAACAAGTCTGGATGAGAAAGTGGTTGGCGAGACGCGGTCAGCATGAGTTGTCCATTCTTAAATGAGACACGCAGGTGAGATTTTACCTGTCAGTTTTAGTAGTTGTTAACAGTAGCATGCTTGCTAACGTTAGCCTCAGTGGCCAGGATGTTT
Source organism: Naso minor (assembly GCA_029874875.1). Taxonomy (NCBI): domain Eukaryota; kingdom Metazoa; phylum Chordata; class Actinopteri; order Acanthuriformes; family Acanthuridae; genus Naso; species Naso minor. The sequence continues at coordinate 10,608 of JAQFJB010148888.1, forward strand.
AACATTTAGCTTTCCAGTTCCTCCCAGACGGTTTTCTCTGACTGGCTGTTGTCATCTTCATTGAAAATGAGTGGCATAATCAATAAATACCAAACATGTTTGAAAACTGAGCACATCTGGAGGTTAAGATCGATCTGTAACCTGCTTACACCAAAAGATTAACTGGGCCAACTGAGGTCCCAGACAGGTCAAATCGGCTGAGAAACCTGCAGTGTGAGCTTTAGACAAACCCTTGGAAAATTTGACTCTTTTGTTTTAGTCTTCGGGAAAACATCACTTCTACCTTATCAGACTGTTGTTTAAGGATGTGAGGAAACATCTAGGAAGAAACGAGAGAAGCAAACAGGGCTTTTCTACAGAAAGCTGAATCCATCAGTGAAACCCAAACCTTCATCATGTTCCGTAGCTTTACTCAGCTGGTGTGTTGCTCAGCAGCAGGGTTCAAACTGTAAGTTGCTCTTTAAGTTGCAGAACTGATGCTCGCACACAAATTGGAAATGACTGAGCTGATTAATGTGAAGAAGTTTGCTTCACTTCTCAGCCTGTAAACTGGTTTTAAAAGCTTACAGATGGATGTTTGCTGGTAGTTTTGCTCTGCAGGAAGTGATTTGTGTGGCTCTGCTGCTCACAGTGTGAATGCACAGATAATGTTTCAACAACAAATACTGACTATCAGCCTGCTGAAATATTCCCCACAACTTATCGCTGCCGAAAAATGTTTGTGTTGGTGTGAAACAGGAAGGAAAGAGCACAGATATGAAGTTTCATTCACTTTCACTGAGTCTCCGTTAAGATGCATCAAAGTCACTGAAGGTCTCTGAGGTTCTTCAGGGATGAAACAGTTTCAGTTGCTTCTGTGTTGAGTTTGTGAAACTCTGAATCTGTGAGATGCACAAACAGCAACAGGAGAACAGAGACTTTATGCTGCCTTCAGCTGTTTCTATTCATTAAGCAAAATGCTGATTAATAAAGTGTTGCTTTTCCTTCAGTTGGTGACTCATGTGACTCATTCAGAGATCTGCTGAACACTCACTCATTCATCTTTTTACACTTTCTGCCTCTCAAGTTTTGACTTGACACAGATTTGTTTTTTTGTTTTGTCCCTGAGAGGCACAAAAATAATTTCTCTTTCACACATGAACTATAGCAACATGCACATGCTTACTTTCCTATTGTTAGTGTGAACAGAGAGTAGAGCACATTGCTTCAGTTCCCTGTGATGAATCCATGGAAGTTTGACCTTCTTTTCAGATTCATAAAGTACAAAGAAGCGAAGACAAACTGCTCCTGAGAGAAAGAAGCTGACTGCATGCGGGTGCTGCTTTGTTTGCTCAAGGCAAAAGCTTTGTTTCCACTGAGCGGTACGGTTCAGTTTGGTAAGGTAAGGACGTAATGTTTTGTGTTTCCACTGTCAAAAAGATACCAAACAACCATACTGTGCCATATTTTGGTCACCCTTTTGTTGGGGTACCAAACGGTGCTTAACACACTGCAGTCCACTGACTGCAAGCAGGCAAAAAGCTCTCTCAAGTGTTGTTATAAAGTGTTAATATATCACTTCAAAAAAGAAAAAGATCATTTCATTCACTGAGCC
>JAQFJB010150180.1:0-18745 GCA_029874875.1 Naso minor
TTATTTATGCTTTTTAGCCTATGCATGTTTATTTCTTCACACCCTGCAAACAAAAGCCACAACTGTTAAACTCAAGAGCAAAAGGTGGACTCAAAGATGCAAACACCTCAGAGCTCAGTTCAACAGGTTTATTTACGAAGAAATCAGGAAACTTAAGAGTTGTGTGTGTTTCAAACCTGCGTCTCTAGTGTAAAAGGCAGGGACACTGCCACAAGACCACGTTGGAAATGCTAGTAAATCACGCTAGTGTGCGGAATGCTTCGTGGGTTATGCAGTGTGAAGCAAGTCGAGTACATTATGTGTAGCGCCGCCCGCTGGTAAAACGTGGGCAGTGACAACAACATGCTGTTGCAGCAGGAGTGCAAATATCTCTCGTCAGGAGAAGGGAAATTCAGTAATAATTGGACCTAAACAGTGGCGCTGATTCTCACATAATCTGAACGAGTTCACGTTCATGTACTTTATTTACAAATACGTTGCGCATTCTTTTGAACTCGTTCTTGCACAACACTGCGTTCAACATCATCATTTATGCCGTTTAGCGTTTTTTCCATAGGCCTATCTACATCTTTTTTGTTAACTTCATTATTTTTTAAATTTATTTTTATTTTACGTTTTATGTTTTTTTATTTTGTAATAAATTATAACCTTTTTACACAATATAGTGTACAGAAAGGTCCCGGTATCTACATCTTTATTACTGAGAAAGCAGGATGCACGTACCTGTGTGTTTTTGTGCTCCACGTGGGGTATGATGAGTTCTGTGCATTCATTGGTGGAAACTGAACACGTGAGTAGGTGCTCTGCGGTGATTGAACGCCGTATCGATATAAAGTGGGTCAACACCAATGAGCGGTACCCATTGCTTGGTTCGCAGCGGTCTCTCAGAGCTCACTGTCGGATTGCCGTGGGATTTCCCTTTTTGGACGAGTTTTGGACAGCCTTTGGAGTGTTTTTGGATCCTGACCTGCCGGATACTTTTGGAATACATCGTCTGGAGACATTTTATTTTTTCGCAATTTGAATATTTTGATTTTTGACAAGTTGCTCATCTTTTTCTAGTCTTCTGTCTCTCTCTCTCTCTCTCTATTGTTTCTCTCTTTCTTTCTCTTTTTCAGGTTTTCAGCGGCCTAGTAGTTCACGGAAGCTCCCTAAAGTAAGTTTATTTAATTAATTTCTATTAATGCTAGAGCTCGTGTGTTGTTATCCGTCTGCTAGCTTATCGCTAACATTGCTAGCATTAGCAGTTAGCTAATGCATGGCTAAGTATAGCAAACGGTCAGCTTATGTGGGTTTGCTTCTGAAAGCCGAGGTTTGTCCAAATGCATTTAGGTGAAATTGTATGTATTAGTGGCTGTGGAGAATTGAATGGATTAAAATATGAATTTTCGCTGGTCGGTCACTACGTCACAGCGAACTACGCACATACGGGAATCTCCTCCCTGCCTCGTGCTTTAGGTAACCAAGTAAACAGGGGTTTCCTCGCCTGCACCGTCGTCTGTGTTTTTCAGTTTAGCCATTTCCAATGTGTGGGCTGTCTCTATGTCACAGTGACGCACATACGGGAATCCCCTCCCTGCCTCGTGCTTTGTTTGCTAGGTAGCCAAGTAAACACGACATTTGTGGCCTGCGCTAGTTTGGTATCCGTCTGCTAGCTTATTGTTAACACCGCTAGCATCCGCAGTTAGCTAGCGTTGCTAGCTATAGCAAACTGTCAGCTTAAATGTGTTTGCTTCTGAAAACCGAGGTTTGTCCAAATGTATTTAGTTAAAATTGTATGTATTAGTGGCTGTGGAGAATTGAATGCATTGAAATACGAATTTTCGCGGTTCGGTCACTACGTCACAGCGAACTACGCACATACGGGAATCCCCTCCCTGCCTCGCGCTTTGGTTGCTAGGCTAGGTAAACAAGTAAACAGGGGTTTCCTCGCCTGCACCGTCGTCTGTGTTTTTCAGTTTAGCTACTTCCAGTGTGTGGGCTGTCTCTACGTCACAGCGAGCTACAAAGGGGAATTCTTTCCCTGTCAGATGGTTGTCTCGCGCGCCACACACACACACACACACACACACACACACACACACACACACACGCTGTAAGAGCATAGCTTTGTGCAGTGGATTGAGTATAGAGTGTTGACCAATGCCTTGTCTGACTGTAGTATTTTTTGGCTTTGCTATATTTTAACACATTTCTAGTTTGTTGTACATGTTAAACCCAACCTTTCAGTGAATTTTGGTTAATTCAGCACAAGTGTATGTGTATATCTCGTTTGAATGCAGAACACACTGTTTGGGCTTTACTACAATGATGGACTATAGGGGTGTTTCAATAAGCATTTGCATTTGTGGTGGTGATGTGATGTGTTCATGTTTTATAGCTTTGTACTTTATTAAGAAATTACGAGGACTAGGGAATTGTACAGTAATGACTAGAAGGATAAATCCTTTTTTCACAAGGCTAACCTAATGTTAGAGAACATAATAATAATAATAATAATAGTAATAATAATACATTCTCATCTGTTGTATTTGTCGGTTTTAATGTGGTTGTGCTGACATGTGATGTGTTTTTGTTCTTTCTACTTTTAGATGCCTCGTGGCAAGGGCTACCGTCGCTCCCAGGCCGCCAGGATGAGGATGACTGCGCGTCCTCTGGAGGTGGAACTGCAACCCGCTCGCAGCACCTTTGTTGCACGTAAGTCACTTATTAAGTTCATATAGTAAATTCATATAGTAAATTGTTAGTTGCTTGGGTGCAAAGTATTTTGCATTTCCTTAAAAATTGCTACTTTGTGTAGGTGTTGTAAGTCTTATTTTCGTATTGCTTGTGTTTCCTATACAGGCCGCGGTACTGGGTACCGCCATGCAGTTCTGGACTGGCCAACTTCACCGTTCACGGGCAGGAGCCACAAGTTGGTCATTCCAGCCCAGTCCCCAGACAAGAAGGTAATTATTGTTTAAGTATTTAGTCAGTCATTCTATGTGTGATGAATAAGTGTAGATTGTTGTTCTTAAAAAAATGTCTCTGTTGTTACAGTTCGTTCTGATTGTCGGGGACTCCCATCTACGTGCTATCGTAGATGGGTTCGTCCAGATGCCAGAGGGGAGGATGTCCTTTGGCTTCATGTCAACGCCGGGGGCCTCAGCAGCGCAGCTGAGGACTGAGGTTGAGAACGCTGTTCTCCCTCGGATCCCAGAGGCAGTCTGTCTGTTGGCTCCTGGCAATGACTTGACTGCCAGCCGGACCATCGGTGAGGCCGCAGTGGAGTTTGGGAGGCTCCTGGGTGCTGTTTCCAGGCGTTGGCCGAAGGCAAGTTTTTATTTTTAGTACTACATTTATTATGTCTGATAGTGGCAGTGTTAAAGCATCAGTTGCATGATCACTAAAACAACAATTTATATTTATTTGTCAGCTGTGTGTCCTGGATTTCCCCTGGCGCCTGACCATCGCGATGGACCAGCAGGAGCTTCTGAGCCAGGAGTACCACCGTGTTGCAGCGCAGATGAGTATGTATAGACAAATATGTGTATTATTATTATTATTATTATTATTATTATTAATTTATTTTATTTTTTTTTAAATCAAGGAATATCTCTAATTAAGCAGTTTTTTAAAAAATGGAATGGTGTTTTAGTATTCATTAGGATTTTACAATTCACAAAAGCAGAGTTGAAACAAAATATTTCTATGGATGATTTATTTTTTCTTTTAGGGATCCCCTACCTGGCCACTGATGACCGCTTCCCGTTGGGCCACAGGGAGCTGTGGTGCAGGGATGGTGTAAGTAAAATTTGTTATAGTAGGAGTTTCATGTACTGGCGTTTTGTAGTTGATATGTTGACTTAATGGAAGATGCATGTTTTAAATCAGAAAATTGCCGACCAAACTGATCATTCTGTATTTTTGTAGGTGCACCTCAGTGACAGTGACGGGATGCCTATCCTGTCGCAGTTGCTGTGGTATGCTGCCTACCTGCAGGTGGAGAGTAAGGAGCCGGAGCCAGAGCCAGAGGTCCGAGCCAGGTCTTCGCCCCCTGTTCCCAGGTGCTCCCCCCGGGTGGTCGTGAGGGGAGAGGTCCCGATGCCACGGCGCTCAAATCCGTTTGAGTGGAACGTCGTTGGACCATGCAGGAAGGTAATGTGGTGTTTACTATAGTTGTGTGGTTGACAGTATTTCAAGTAATCGAAATGACTCACATAATTAAGATTATTTTATTTGTAATTGCAGACGACCCGACCAGCGGACCTTGACGGCCCCGGTGCTGCCAAGAAGAGGGTGGTTGAGCAGAAGGTTTGTCATCTTTGTTACATACAGTGACTTATTAATTAAACTTTAAGTGTACTTGTTTGGTTACATGTTTTCTAATCAGCTGTTTTTATTTCCAGGGGAACGTGGTGCTGAAGGAATGTTCCGTCGTGCTAAACCCCGTGTGGTTTAGCAGGGAACTTCTGGATGTGTTGGGCAATGGCGCCGTCCACGTTCCTGCTCCTGTTGCCACAGCAGTTGCGGCGCGCCCGAAGGTAACTTGCATGATTTAAACTTTTGTCATTTGATTTCATCTCCTTGATGATTTTAGACAATATATGATGCTAACAAGCAATGCTGTTTCATATAGTTTGAACTGAGCAATTCCCCAAATATGGGTTCAAAATGTTTTTTGTGTTTCTCTTATTTTAGAAGACTGCGAGGGAACGTCGCCCGAGACCTGTTGCCTCCCAGAAGACGGTGGTCCAGCCAGAGGTCTGTCTTTGCATATTAAATATTATCATAATATTAAATTTTTAAAAAGGTTTTAGTACAGTTAGGGTAATCAGTGACAACTTCTTTCCGTATTTCATCAGTTGTAGTTAGTAAGTGTGAAGTTATGAAAGATGCTTGCAGGTTATATGGTGTTAATTCATTTATTTATTTTTCTTAGGAGGAGGCAACTGCGATGGTGGTCAAGACTTCTCCCATCCCGCCGCCTGTCTGTGTTGCCACAGTGGCTGAGAGGGAGGAGGTCAGCGCACCTCCTTCTGATCAGCCACTGGGGGACACCAGGAAGGTATGTACATTTTACAAATAGAACAATTTTGACAGTCATGTGGTGTTAAAGTATGAATGCATCATCTTTTATTGAACACTATCTTTAAGTTTCCTACAGCATCTTTAAATTGACTTGGCATAATTTTCCTTACAGGAGCGTGCCATGGACCTGCAGGCGCAGGATGTGCAGCAGGAAGAGGATGTGCAGCAGGTTTGTTATCTTTTTTAAAAAATGGCACCATTATTTTTTTTGAGCATATTTTTATTCAGTGGAAGCATATTTATGTGTTGCCCACACAAGTTACTTATTTTCTCCCAAAGTTTGAACATTGAGTGAAGAGTTTATAACAGACTATTGGGTTTGTAGAACAGTAAACATTTGACACATTTTTAATTTCTACATTGTTAATGTGTGTACATATTGTTGTGGTCATTTGATTTGAATGTTGTACAGCTACTTTAATTCATGCCTAATTGTTTGTATGTTTGATTCATCAGCCCTGTGACGCAGAGGGGACGGCAGTGGGCCATGTGGACGACGATGGTGCTCCCGCTTCGTCTACTGCTGCCAGTGATGTCCAGGATCACGTGAGTCATGACCATGTCATGTCTTTTATTCGTGGGTCATTTAATCAGGGGCACAAGCGTTTTGGTCGTAACAGGCACAAGCAGTGTGCCACAAACAGTGTCACTGCAGTTATGACCAACGTGTTAAAGAGTGCTTTTACTTGGACTGCGACTGACCTGGACAATGTTCTAGTGAATGGTAACGACTTGTACACTCACATGAGGAAACACCACATGATTAGTGATGCTCGTCGTAGTGGTTACATTTTTGTACGGGAGTTGCCTAGGGAGCATGTGTTGTGTAACAACAAATTTAAATTGGAGTACATGGAGACATTCACTGGAGACATTGATGTAGAGGACTATGATCCTGCTGTTCAAGATGTGGCCATGCCTCTGGATGTTGCTTTCCAGAGGGCCATGTTTGAGGCAGATGCTTGTTTGTTGACCATTAGGAAGAACATGTGTGCAGTTTTTAAGCAAGGGTCCAGGTTTGCCGTGTTTGATCCACATGCACGTGGTGATGATGGTGGTCTGCAACCTGATGGTACTAGCATTGTTGCACGTTACGACACTTTGGATGCCCTCTACGCACACATCACCAACCTTGTCCAGTCACTATATGCCTATGATGCACATGCTAGGGACAAGTTGTTTGAAGTCACTGGTGTTAAGGCTGTTGTTGTAGCACGTCGTTCAACAAGTGACACAGGAACACATGGTACCAGTGCACATGTGCTTGACTGTGACAAGGTTTCACAGACAGACGGTCAGCAGCAGTCAGAGACAGTTACTGTGACAGACAGTGAGCAGCAGACTGTTACAGGGACAAAGAGTGACCAGAAGTCGGAGACAGTTACAGGGACAGAGGGCGAGCAGCAGTTGGAGATAGTGAGAGGGGCAGATGACACTGATGATGAATCATCAGTTTGTTTAGTGTCTGAGACAAATGCCAGCAATGTAACATTTAAGTGTTTGACATTAGCTGACAAGAGGAGCATCTGCACCAAACTTGGCATTGTGCCCAGTTTAAATCATGAGGACATTGTTGTTGATTGTTTAGATATTGCACAGCCAGAACCATGTACTACTATTGATATCCAACCAGATGGTAATTGTTTCTTTGGGTCTCTGTCACATGTTTTTAGTGGTCTAGAATTGTGTCATAGAGCTATTCGCTCGGCTGTTGTGAACCATATTAAACAGAATACTGATGTGTACAGTAATGTTGTTAGAGAAGAGTTTACATCTGTACAGCAGTATGTTAATGATTCACGCATGAAATATGTTGGAACTTGGGCTACAGAGGTTGAAATTCAGGCTGCTGCAGATTTGTTTAATGTTGATATTTATACATACAGTCGCCAGAAATGGTTAAAGTATGGCTCAAGTGGTGGAACAACTGGAAACAAAGGGATTTATCTTAAACACTGCAATGAATGTCATTATGAGCCCATTACATGTGTGAAAGATAATATCTCCAGTAAATGTTTTAGTTTAAGTAACTTGCGTGAAATTAATCATGTAAAGTCAAGCTCTGATGTCATTTCACCTCGTAAAGCCTGTAATGATAGGCTAAAGAGGAAAAAGAGGGAGAAATATGCTGATGACAGTGAATTTAGGAAACGTAAAACAATGAAAGTACAACACAGATATTCAACTGACAGTAAATATAGACAAACAAAACAGCAGGCTAGTGTTAGGAAGTATGCTACAAATGAAGAACACAAAGCTAAGGTTATACAAGCTGGTAAAGATAAATATTCTACCAATCAGCAGTACAGAGCAAAAGTAAGACAGAGCAGTGTACAAAAATATGCTTCAGATGATCAGTTCAGGGCTGAAGTAAAACAGAGCAGTGTACAAAAATATGCTTCGGATGATCAGTTCAGAGCTGAAGTAAAACATAGCAGTGTACAAAAATATGCTTCGGATGATCAGTTCAGAGCTGAAGTGAAACAGAGCAGTGTACAAAAATATGCTTCGGATGATCAGTTCAGAGCTAAAGTACAACAGAACAGTGTACAAAAATATGCTTCAGATGATCAGTTCCGAGCTAAAGTAAAACAGAACAGTGTACAAAAATATGCTTCAGATGATCAGTTCCGAGCTAAAGTAAAACAGAGCAGTATTAAAAAATATGCCAATTCTCCTGATCATCGTGCTCGGGTGATACATTATACTGTACAAAAGTATAAATCTAACCAGGTTTACGCAGAGTCTATAAAGAAGCAAAACCAGGAAAAAAAACGTAATCAAACGCTGAAAAAACATAACATAGATGTTGTAATTCAGCAATTTAGAGAAAAGGTTAAACAGGGCCCAGAATGTGTTTGCTGTGTATGTCATAGATTATTGTTCCAGCATCAGGTAGTGGAATGTAAAAAAGAACAATATGGAAAGAAGGATCTGCAGTAGCTTCATTGGCAGATAAATGTATAACTTCAACATACCTTCATGAATGTGATGATAAATGTACTGCAGACTGCACTTTAAAATTGACGCATGTTGGTAAATTGTGGATTTGTTATACCTGCCACAGAAAAATAATTGCTGGAAAAGTACCTGAAGAAAGTGCAATTAATAATCTACAGTTGGATCCTATTCCACAAGAACTCGATACACTAAACTCTTTAGAGCAACATTTAATTGCACAGCATATTCCGTTCATGAAGGTATTGGCTCTACCCAAGGGAGGACAAAATGGTGTACATGGCCCTGTAACATGTGTTCCTTCCAACAATAATGCTGTTAATAATGTGCTTCCTAGGTTAGAAAATCAGGATTTAATGATTCGTGTAAAATTAAAGAGGAAAATTACCTACAAAGGGCATTATCAATATCAGTATGTCCACACAAATAAAGTTCATAGTGCATTAGAACATTTAAAATATCATAACAAGTGGTATAAAGATGTGCAAATTAATGAAGATTGGACAAATCCCCTTGAAAAAGATAAAAATCATGATGGTGATAAAAGTGATGAGGGTGAAGACTTAGACGTTCAAGACGAACACATTAATGATCAGCAACAGCATGGCATGTATTTGGACACATGTATGCAGCCAGTAGATGTTGCACAGGAAGTATTAGATCATCATTTTGACAGTGTGTTATCCGTAGCCCCAGCAGAGGGTAACAGTCCTGTACGTTTGCTTACAGACGTTAGCAACGAGGCTAAATGTTTTCCTGTTCTTTTCCCAAAGGGAACTGGTACTTTTCATGACCGCAGACAGCATAAGTTGACATTGAGTCGGTATCTGAATGCTAGAATCCTGAATGCTGACGGTCGATTTGGCAGTAATTTAGATTATATCTTTTATGCGCAGTATTTGTCTGAGATTAATCAAGTTGTGTCAAATGTTTCTATAGCATTAAGGAAAGGGTATCATGGAGGAGAGAAGACCCAGATTACATCCTCAATGCTCTCTAATACAGACTTTGTGAAGAATGTTTTAAGTTGTGACATGGGCTACAAATTTTTAAAGCCTATTCGTGGAACACCTGTGTTTTGGCAAGGTGTCCAGAAAGATTTGTTTGCTATGGTCAGGCAGCTTGGGATTCCTACTTGGTTCTGTTCCTTTTCATCTGCGGATTTACGTTGGACAGAATTGATGGAAACCTTTATGAAAGTTCACAATTTACAAGGCAATGTAAATGAGATGGACTGGTCTCAAAAATGTAATTTGTTAAAGAATAATCCTGTGACAGCAGCCAGGATGTTTGATAATAGGTTTCGTTGTTTTCTAAGAGATGTGATCATGTCCCCTGCTCAACCGATAGGAAAGATTATTGACTACTTTTATCGTGTTGAGTTTCAGCAGCGTGGATCTCCACATACACATTGTTTGTTTTGGGTGGAGAATGCCCCAAAAATTGGCACTAACACAGATCAGGAGGTCATAGATTTCATTGATAAATATGTAACATGTGACCTCCCACCTGAAACTGATGATCTGCACGAGGTCGTTTCCAGTGTTCAAATGCACAGTAAGAAACACTCCAAGAGTTGTAAAAAGAAGGGCACACCATGCAGGTTTAATTTCCCACGACCTCCGAGTAACAAAACATTTCTGTGTAAACCAAAAACAGAGGAGCAGCAGCAGCAACCAGATAAACCTGACAAGGGACAGCAGCAAAGTAATGTCAAAACATGTGATGCAGCTGCAAAAGCTAAAGAGATCATGAGAAAAGTTAAACTAGCTCTTTCAAATGAAGAAGCAACATTTGACAGTATTGATGCTATGTTTAGTTCCATTGGTATCAATCAGTCAATTTTTGAAAAGGCATATCAGTTAACTACGAAGAAAACTAGTGTCGTTCTTAAAAGAAATATAAACGACGTTTGGGTAAATCAGTACAACAAAGATCTCTTGCGTTGCTGGGATGCAAATTTGGACATTCAGTTTGTATGTGACGCATATGCATGTGTAGTATACATTATCTCATATATCTCAAAAGCAGAAAGGGAAATGGGTTTGCTACTTAAACATGCGCAGAACGAAGTTAAAAGTAAAGGAAATGTAGAGGCGAAACAGGCCCTGAACAAGTTAGGAAGTGTGTTTTTGCATAACAGAGAAGTATCTGCTCAGGAAAGTGTGTATCGACTCACAAACATGCGGTTAAAGGAGTGCTCCAGAAAAGTTGTATTTGTTCCGACTGGAGACAATGTTGTCAGGATGAGTCTTCCTCTAAATGTAATTCAGAAGAGAGCAGAACAACAAGACCTAAACAAAGACAAAATCTGGATGACAAACATCACTGATCGTTACAAAAATAGACCTAAAAGTAATGATTTTAAAGACATGTGTCTAGCAAGTTTTGCTTCAGAATATAGAGATGTGCCCAAAAGTGAAAAATGTCAAAGCAATGTGATTAAACTAGATAACGACTGTGGTTTTGTAAAAAAGAGGACAAGGACAGATGTGGCTGTTGTGAGGTATGCTCGCTTTTCACCAACACAAGATCCTGAAAAGCACAACCAAAGCTTGCTTCAGCTGTTCTTGCCTTATTATACAGACAGTCAGTTGAAACCCCCACAGTTTGTGTCTTTTGAAGAGTTTTACAAGACTGGTTCTGTCACTAACAGCAGCAATGAAATTAAATCTGTAAAAGAGTTGGTTGACTTGAACAAGTCTAAATTTGAAAAACAAGCTGAAGAATTAGAAAACTGTGAAGAAGCCATAGCACATGTAGGCTTTCAAGAAGATGCTTGGGCTGATCTTTGTCCTGAAGCTGAATTAGAACGATTAGAAAGCCTAGAGGAAATGAGTCTTAACAAAGATTTGTTTCCTATGGAAAGAGACATTATTGCAGATTTGCAACCAGAAAAGACACTGGTGTCTGTAGAATTCCCAAAACAGAAAATTAATCATTCTGAAGCACAGGCTATCATGAGATCCCTGAATGAACTACAGTCACAGGTGTTTTACAAGATACGACAGTGGTGCTTGGATAAAGTTAATGGTAAAAATCCGGCACCTTTTCATGTGTTTATTTCTGGTGGAGCAGGCACAGGGAAGTCCCACTTGATTAAAGCTGTGTATTATGAGGCAACAAGACTGTTAGCAAGAATGTCACATTATCCAGATGATGTTCATGTTTTACTCACTGCCCCTACTGGTGTAGCTGCTTATAACATTAATGCTACTACAATACACCATAGCTTTGCTATTTGTAATAATGTTTCATTGCCGTATCAGCCGCTAAAAGAAGAAAAAGTAAATACTTTAAGAGCCAGTCTGAAAGATCTCCAAATATTAATCATAGATGAAATTTCCATGGTTGATCACAAACTACTAACATACATCCATGGCAGACTGAGGCAAATTAAACAAAGTGCTGATTTTTCTCCCTTTGGTAATGTGTCTGTAATAGCTGTTGGAGATTTTTATCAACTCCCACCAGTAAAAGGAATGCCTCTTTACAAAGACCAAGCAGGGACCAACCTATGGGGAAATACATTTAGCCACATAGAGCTAACAGAAATAGTGCGACAGAAAAATCAAGATTTTGCGGTGACACTAAATCGCATCAGAAAACATAAAAAAGGTGACAAACTTAATGACGAGGATGAAAAACTGTTAAAACAATGTGAGACAGGCATGGGTGATGACACAGAAGACCTTCACATTTTTGCAACAAATAGTGATGTAGAAACCCATAACTTTAATATGTTACACAAGGTATGTTCTGATATTGTGCAGATTAAAGCACAAGACTTTGACAAAAATCCTCAAACAGGACGATTTGCACAAACGACTACTTCACATACCTTTGACAAACAGACATATTTAAATAAATTGTTGAGTGTGGGTCCAAATGCTCGTGTCATGCTCATCAAAAACATTGACATTTCAGATGGTCTTGTTAATGGAGTGCTTGGCACTGTTTGTCTTGTAAAATTTGATGAAAATACCAAGCTCCCAAAAACTATCTATGTGAATTTTGATGATGAAAGGATTGGCAGTAAATTACGAGCAAAGTTCCCATGTACAGTGCCTGGTCTTCAAAATGCCACACCAGTTGGGCTTGATGAAGACAAAGTAACCAACAGAGGTGGAGTCAGACGTCAGTTTCCCTTGCGTCTAGCGTGGGCCTGCACAATACATAAAGTGCAAGGCTTAACCTTAGACAAAGCAGTGGTGTCATTTAAAAAGATTTTCTCTGCTGGCCAAGCTTACGTAGCTTTAAGTCGTGTAACATCCACAGAAAATCTTATTATTCAGGATTTTAAAGCCACTGCTATTTACGCAAAAAGTGACATAGATGAAAATTTGCAGGAAATGGAAAAATACATCGAGACTCCTTTAACAAGATCAGATGCTTCTCTCAAAGTCTGCTTACTTAATATTCAAGGCTTAGAAGCACACTTAGCAGACCTAAAACAAGACCGCAGGATGTTAGATGCTGATTTGATCTGTCTCACTGAGACATGGCCACAACACAACACACCACACAGTAACATTGTTATGGCAGGATGGACATTTCACTGTAAAGCTAGATCCCAATCTTATAGTGACCTGAAAACTTTATCTGCTTTACAGAAGGAACAACATGGTGGTGTTGGCTTTTACCACAAAAACCACATCATTTGCAACATTATTAGTGTGCAATGTAGTGACTTAGAAGCCATAATGTTTAATGTTCAGCCTATGAACCATAATTACATAGTGCTGTATAGACCACCATCATACAAAATTGGCCTATTTAAAAAAAACCTAACTGCTGTAGTCAATCACTTTAATGAGTTATCAGGAGGTAAAATAATAATGGGTGATTTTAATGATAATGCAGCTGTTTCAAAGTCTATGGAGAACTTGATGACACAACATGGTTACAGCCAAATTGTTACTTCTCCTACAACAGAAAATGGGACACTAATTGATCATATTTACATTAAAGACATAGATCCTTCAACCATAGATATCCAAGTAATGCCAACATACTACAGTTATCATGAATGTCTTTGTATGCGTTTTAAATAGGGCCTGCAACATTCATCTCTGAAGGTGGAAAGTCTGTATTACCGTGGGGGGGGCTCTTTTAGTGAGCTTATGAGCTTTTTCATGTGTATGGCGAGACTCGTCATGCACTTGAGGAGCCATTTCCGTCATAGGGGTACAGCACCGCAAGAGAGAAGCCTTCAGTCTTAGGAGTGTTGCAGCCCAAAACAAAACACATACAAGTCATTCCTGATTTCTGTGGCCTTTGACACTTGAGATTCTAAGCTATGTAAAGTCCCACAGTTAGTGTAAAATGTCCATCCTACTCTGTCATGTTACAGATCCATCCTGCAAACATTCCTACATTTACTTCATCCTGGTGCTTGTTCCATAGATTTCTCTGATTGATTGCGTGTATTGGATTAGAACAACATTATTTATTCTCATCTATTTATGAGTGTTTCATGTATTTATTCTCCTTACCTATTTATGAATTTTCAATGTATTTATGTATTTATTCATCTATTTATTCTATGTATGTATTCATTCATTTAAAAAAGTATTTATTACTATTTAGACAAAATCCTGCTGCCTGCTCCATACATTAGATTCTTCATATTGTATTGTTAAGATATTTATTAAAACGAATATACATTTACTAATTTAAATTAATTTAATGTAATTATTCTGTGGATCTATTTATTCATTTTTAGCAAATTTATTCATCTGTTTATTCTATGTATCCATTTAAAACTGTATTTTTGTATTTATTCTATGTGTCTATTTATTCATTTGAAATTTTTTTTTATTACTATTTAGACAAAATCCTGCTGCCTTCTGTATAAATTAGACTCCTCATACTGTATTGTTAATCTGTTAAAAAAAAAAAAATCCATGTACAAATTTAAATTAATTTAATCTATTTATTATATTCATTTATTATATAGTATTAAATGTTGTTTTAGAAGCATCCTGCAAATATCCTTGCATTGCCATAATGCCGCTTGATTGAAATTGTTGCTCTTTTTCAGTTGCTTTTTTTAAAAAACTATTTATGGTGGATTTTTATCATAGGGATTCAACTTAATGCACATGCTTCTGTGGATTTATTTTTATTGCTAGGGGTTATTATAATTGGTATGTTTTACATTACATATGACTTTTTTTAAACTGCATGTTGGTGTGAGTGATAACAGACGTGTCTCTGACTGTTCCACAGTTCAGGACCTGTATGACAATGTGTTTTCTGAGTTGTTTATGTACAGGAGTAGAACGAGCAGTTGGAGCAGAGACGAGTTGAACATACAAGAGGCTGCAGACCAGCCCGGGGCAGAAAAAGGCCAAGGAAGAGTCCGAGATAGTGTGAATAAACCAGACGAGATGCAGAGGCAGAGACAATTGGTTCACTGCCTTCAAAGGCGCGTAAAAGAATATGACCAAACATCTGTGTATGAGAGATCCATTGTAATGCCTATCAGCCACTGAAAACTGCTTTCTCACTCCAAAATGCAGGACCAAGGAAAGTGAGGCACTATGGAGGGATCAGGCAAAAGGGAAGCTGAACTGAAAAATGATGCCCCAGGAGGAACAGCAAATATGTGGCCCATACAGGAGCAGAAGGAACGACAGCGACTACAAGACAAACAGGACAAACAACAACAATGACTATAGAGACTTGACAGCCTCACCTGCTCAAGAACAATGATCACAAATTCACCATTTACAAAGGGAAATGTTTGCTTTTTTGTTGGAGACATTTGGCTCCTGTTATTGACTGATTGTAGGGATGATCTGTTTTAATTAACGTGATTTGGTTTATTTGAACCCTTTTTTTTTTTTTTTTTTTTTTATAGTGACCTTTAGAGCTTTTTCATGTAACGACACAATGTTCTTCATGCAATCAGTCAGGAAAAGTGATTGTTGATCTCTCCTTTGACAATTTTGTCCTGTTACAATGATATTCCTTTTTTGTGTGTGTGTAACTATGTGTTTATACAAGTCTTATAACAGGTTATTTTCCAAGATTTCTAAGTGTTGTGGGTGTAAAATCCAAAAAACATCTCTGAAATATCTCTTTTGTTCAGTTGTAAAAAAAAGTTGTATTTTTTTGTCTACATATTACTTGTGCAAGTTCAAAAATAATTTCAACCTTGAAACTGTCTACATATCTCAAATAAAAACTGTCAACGTCCTTTGAGCTCCTCATCCTTCATTTTATACATACATTGTTTTTACAATGGATTTTCTGCTGCAGTATTACAGAAATGCTAGAGGAAAGTGCAAAAATTATTTTGATAATTTCTGATTAGACATATCTGGAAATTCCATGTTAAGAGTCTTTTGTATATGAGGCTCAGACTGTTGGATACTTTTTGCATGTGCAATAAAAATAGTTACAGGAAAAATGCATTTGTTAACTTTGACCGAAATATGAAACAATATCTGGTTATAACCAGTGCATTTTTTTTTGAAGTGCCAGAATTCTTTTGATAACTTTTAATGAGACACATCTGGAGATTCTCTGTGCAAAGTTTCATGCATATATCGCTTAAACCATAGGATGATTTTTTAAAAAAGAACTTCCAAAAGTCTTGATTCAAATTCTACCAAAAGCATATAAAAATGTTCCCTGTGTTGGAGTGATGAAGTGTACCAAACAGCATTTGATTTGGTCAAATGGTTTATGAGAACTGATGTGGATATGAATATTTCAGCCACTCACTGTCACCCATTATGTCACTTGAGCTGCTTCAAACACAGGGCAGGTAAGGGAGTGGGGAGGGAGTCCCTCGGGGGAGAAAGAGGCCACAAAACTCAACCTCAAGTGTGTTAACAGGAGAGTACTTGGCCACTCACAGCTCCATAGTAATACATTAGAGTGGGCTGACTGCAAACGTTAAACATCAGAATTCAGTTATTACGATTAAAATCCTGAAAGACAATCATTCTGGTGGATGGGCTTAACTTTTAAGTAACATTTGCATGAAATCCTATGACACAAATTTATGATGAATGCAGCTGTCAGGTAAACTTTAAATATAATCTCAAGAGACACTTTATTTGATTAAGTGACAATTCATGCTTTGGTCTACACTTAGCATACTGGAAGACTGTATAATCAGTGGAGAGAAGTGATGACATGTTTTGAACACTGTTCAGTCAAATTGTTGATGGTAGTGTATCATTTCCACACATACAGAAAAGCCTCATGAAACTCCCTTTTGTCCACCACTAGTTAACAGGCCATGAATAACATTTTTAAACTTTGATGCAGTTGCCTTGGCAGGAAAGTTGTGAAATCCCCATTCCACCCCTCCCATTCCTCCCTTCCCCCATCAGGTACACCCAAGACAGTCGGGCTGGGCAGACGGAGGCCAAGGCCGGTTATGCAAAGGGAAGTGTGATCATAAATCTGGATAGCCTGCACACTGACGCGCAGGCTGCGAGGACCTGTTCATCGTTACTTTATTATAATGGGAAGAGCACTGAAAGTGTGAAAGGCTCAATGTGTGTGTTTTAACAAATCATGCCCACTTTGACCAAACATGACTGAACTTTACGGCTGGCCTCAGGAGTGACTCCGCATCACGCTCACCAAATTTCATGCAAATCTGATCAACTTTCATGTCATTTGATGTTTCTCTGTTTATAGCGCCTGCTAATGGCCAATTTGTGCCAAATTTGGCACAGACCCTCAGGAGTGCATGCCAAACAAAGGTCTCAAGTTTCATGATGATGGCATTTAGCCTAATTTGTTGAGATATGCCTAAGTTTGTATTTAGATCTCTAACTGTACATATTGTTTCATAATGTTGCAATTTTTCGAGCTAGCAAAATTTCTTTGATAACTTTTGGTCAGGTCGGTCTGAAGATTTAATGTGCAAAATTTGACGCAGCTTGGACGAAAATCCTCAAACGAGTTTGAAATAGGTTTTTCACATTTTGCAATTTTGCCTACAAACTTTACTCTTCCAAATCCAAAGTTATGACATCATGTGATTCAGCTCAATCCATCCGGGGAATGTGAGGATATGAAGCAACTGAAAGTGTAATGTATGGTTTGGGAGTTATATGCTAAAGAAACTATAAATTCAAATTCAGATTCAAATTCTGTTTTCAAGATAGAACTTAATTATAGCACCCCCTATTGTCCGATTTTCACCAAATTTGATACAGACCCTTCGAATTCCATGTAAAACATGGCTCTTAAGCTTCATGATGATAGCATTTAATTTGGTTGAGATAGAGCAAAGTTTGTATTTAGATCAGTAATGACAAAACTTGTTCGTAAATAACATCGCAATTTTTGGAGCTAGCAAAATTCCTTTTATAACTTTTGGTCAGGACGGTCTGAAGATTGTATGAGCAAATTTTGACACAACTTGGACAAATACCCTAGGACGAGTCCAAAAAAGTACATTTTCCACATTTCATAACTTTGCGAAAATAAAATCTTTGCGGAAATGGGAATGTTTGACATCACGTGAATCAGGGCAATGTAGAGAATGCAATGATATGACACTTTTCAGTTTGCGACCTATGGTGTGCAACTTAGAGGGCAAAATTTGATACAGCGCCCCCTGCTGGTAGATTTGCACAAATTTTTATATGTGGCCTCAAGATAGCCCCAACAATGATCACACCGAATTTTGTGTGAATACATCCATCCATTGTGGAGTTATAAATTTTTGGTGTTTGTAGCGCCCCCCTTGTGGCTGAATGCTACCAACTTCATAATATAGTCTCAGAGGTGCCTCAACAGTAAGCACACCAAATTTTGTAGGAATCCATCTCACCATTGTTGATATATAACATATTGGAGCTTATAGCGCCCCCTAGCAGCCAATCTTCACCAAATTTGTTTCATTGCCTCTGGGGTTCATGCCAAACGTGATTCTTAAGATTCATGTTGATAGCATGTAATTTGGTTGAGATATACCTAAATTCGTATTTAGATTGCTAAATATAAAAATTTGTTCGTAAATAACGTGGCCATTTTAGAAGGTAGCAAAAGTCTTTTGATAACTTTATATCAGGTCCATCTGAAGACTGTCCGTGCCAAGTTTCACGCTGATCGGATGAAACCCCAAGGAAAAGTTAGAAAAAGTAGGTTTTTCAGTTTTCGCGATTTTGCGAAAAAAAATTATAGGCGGAAATGGGCGTGGCCTAGCCCAGGTGATTCAGCTCCTTTCAAGGAATGTGGGGATATAAGGTTTTTGAATGTGTGACATACGGTGCGGGAGTTATAGCCCAAAACGCGTTGACCGTGGTTATAGCGCCCCCCTCTGGCAGACGTATGTCATTTTTTACGTCTGAGGTACGTGCAGGGGTCTGGACCAACCCTCCAAATTGCACCACCCTCCCTTGCACGGTTTAACCTGCAGCACCACTTTTATCGGGAGAAGAATAAAAATAATAATAACTAGAACTGCAAGCAGTTATGAACGGGGGCCAAGCCACCCTGCGCACCGCCCAACCAGGCCACCTCGGTCACGCTCAGTCGACCTCCGTCGACTGACCGCGACGCTGGCCCCGTCGACCCCGTTGATCCCCACGCTCTCCTGACTTAGTCACCTCTGTCAGACCGCTGAAGTATTTCTAATGCTGCGTGGTAAAAAGCATAATGATGTTGAAAGTCAAATGCTGCTTTCCAGATATAACTTAATTATAGCGCCCCCTATCGTCCGATTTTCACCAAATTTGGC
>JAQFJB010153130.1:5084-18724 GCA_029874875.1 Naso minor
TCTCTATAGAGAATTAAATACAATTGTTGCCTTTCAGTCTTGTTTGTTGACTCCTGATTGATAGACAAAAAACTGCCGCAACAAGTTGGCGTCACGAACAGGATCTCGTGAATGATTCGTCCGACTGCCTGAGAACAGCCAGAGGCTGATCACCCTGAACTGGAAAAAAAAAGAGAAAGTTCCGTCTCCAAACCTCACCAAACTTCAGAGAGGGAGAACTGACTGACTGAGGTGGAAGGACCATCGTCATCGAGACTAGCAAAAACACCGACAGCTTTTTGTTGGGTGAGTCAATAGACAACACTTTACTGCTTATTGGTGACTCTTGTTCATTTCTGGTGCTGCAAGGAAAGGAAGATCCCACATAGAATACTGAGTAGGATATTCTGGGAATATCCGATAGGTCTGGGACCTAAGTCTCTGGGAGACAAAAAGGGGTAAAATACGGGGTATTTTACATAAAAGAAAACTCAGATTCAGTGAGGACGCTCAGGTAAAAGGGAAGATGGGATCTAAGAACAGCAGAGAATGTGAGCCGGAGTCACCAAATGAGCAGTATATGAGAGGAAAATATGGCCAAGCATCAATTCAATTTATGTCTTTGTGGTGTAGTGAATTAGGATTCCCAAAAGGAGGGTCTTTTGGATTATTTCAACTAGAAAAAGCTGGAAAAACAGCTGAAACATAAAGAGGAAAAAATGAGAAAGAAAAAGAAAGTGTCAATAAAGGCTTAAGAGGATATGGAAAAACAAAAGAAAGCACTAGGTGCATGGAAGGAAGAAGCAGAACATAGGGAAAGGAAAAAAAGCAGCTAAACAATTACCAAAACTTGACTGTGATAGAGGTGAAGTGAACGGAGCAGACAAAGCTTCTCAGAAATCCTCTCTGTACCCTTCTGTTTCACAGCTGGTGAAGGTTGATCCTGATCTCGACTCCTGTCCCGCTCCTCCTCCACCTCCATATGCTCCACATCAGCAAGAGCAGCAACCACAGGGAGCTGTGGGTTATCAGCCTGGCCAGCAGCCACAGGGAGTGAATCAGCAGCCAGAACAACAAGAGACAGATTCCACAGTTGGAGTGGCATCACCAAGGACAGTGCCAGCAACCCTGAGATTTGCTCCAGCCACACCAAACCTCTTAATGTCGCCTCCACACACCAGAACGGGTCTCCAATATGGACCCAGCGAGGAATATGCAACTGCCTTACCCATCCTCTTTCCTCCTTCTTTGTCATTGCCCATGGTTGAGGTGGCAGGACTACAAGGACCACTGCTTGTTTTCCGTTCCTGGACAACAGCTGATGTGATGGAAGCATCCAGACATCTTCCAGACCCAGCAGCTTCAGGACAGCGGTTTGCTGACCAATTGCTGATTTTCTGCAAGGAGTTCAGACCCACCACGACTGAACTGAAAAGACTTTTAATCACCAAAATGAAAACAACGGACTGGCAAAAGATTGCAAGTAAGTTTCCTGGTGCTGAGCTCCGCTGTATGCACATTGATTGGGAACATAATGGCAATAATGATTACAGAAATGCTGTTCAGGCATTGACCACAGAGTTTGCTGCAGCATTTCCACACAGAATTGATATGAGTAAAGTTAATGCATGCAAACAGAAAGACAATGAAACTCCAGATGAATATTTGTGCCGCCTCTCAGATGTATTCAACATACATAGCGGCATGGAACAACCAGACGATCTTGGCAATACTGCTGGCCTGTGGGAGATCCATCTTTGTAGTTGTTTCCTTAATGGACTGAGACCTGAAGTTGCAGCTATGGTGAAGAAATCCTGTGTAGGTTTCCAAGATGCTCGCCTGTCAGAACTTCGCAGACATGCTGTGCATGTTCATGACCAGCTCACACAGAAGAAAAGACGCAGCGAAGACAAAAAGGCATGTTGATCATGCCACCCTCACCATGATGAAAGCAGTTCAGCTCACCACCCCGGAGAACCGCCCTATCCCTCTGCATAGACAAGGGAGGCTCCGAGGAGGATGGCATGGACAAGAACAAGGGCGAGGGCGTGGAAGAGGCAGAGGACATGGGGGGCCGTTTACATCATCAGATGTATGTTTCAATTGTGGAGAAAAAGGACATTGGGCATGTGACTGTCCCCATGAAAAGCAACAGTCTGACTGAGACATGGAGCGGGCGGAGGAGAAGGAAGGACCTCAACCTCTTGCCACTGTGACAGAAGACGGAGGTGACACACGTACACAAACGCACACAAATGAGGTACAAAAAGTGATAAATGCAATTGAAGTCATTGAAGCTAAGTACAGGATGAGACAGGGCACATATGTTAAGTATCAGACTGAGGCTTATCAGCAATTACCACACTACACATTGACAATAAGGGATAGGAAGGTAACTTTTCTTGTAGATTCTGGTGCTACAAACTCTGTTATCAGGGCACATGACTTCTCTCCCCCTCCTAAAATGAGCGGATGTTCTGTTTATTCCATGGGAGCATCTGGCACCACAATGAGAGAAAATCTTACTGTTCCACTTCCCTGTAGAGACTCTGACAATGTTATAATTAAACATTCATTCCTGCTTTCTGAACATTGTCCAATAAATCTGTTGGGAAGAGACCTGATGATCAGATTAGGAATCTCCATTTTGTCTACAGTGGAAGGATTAAGAATAGTGAAAACAGACACATTAACAACTCAAATGGGGAAAATTTGCAATTATCCATTACTATACATCTATCAATGGCGTTTGACCAACTCAAAAGGAAGTCGCTCACTGCTTGAAGAGGCAGAGAACATCATGTGTGCTCCTAATACCACATTCATGCTATCAACTGATTTACATTGTACATCACATGTCCCCGAAGGTGTCGACACAAAGTATGAGATCGAATGGTACCAAAAAACAACTTCTGACTTTGACAGACTTCGTATTACTGACATTTACTGGGATGCAGGCAAATGTGCTGCAGCTGTGACGTTGACAGACGAAGAGAAGACATTTTTTGATGTCCCTAACTCAGTCCCACATGTTCCTTTAGCAAAGACTGATAAATGCAAGTGGGAAGATTTGGGACCTTTTGTTAAAAACTGTACTCAGGCCACTGACTGGACTAAGACTGACACTAAAGATGTCCAATACTGTGCACAATTGCAATCGTGTAAAAAACATTTTCTTGCTGATATATACGGCATGCGCAGCATAACACTCATCCCTGATGATCAGGATGAACTAATTTGTGCATTCATGTCCATTACAATTGAAGAAGCACAAATGCACCCACTACTCAGTCAAATCCCAGTGACCCTGTGGGCTAAAGGGAAATGTGACGTGGGGTTAGTGAGGAATGCGGAGCCAGTCATTATAACACCTAAGTCAGATTACAGACCATGCCAAAGGCAATATCCACTGAGACAGGAAGCCATAGATGGTATCACCCCAGTCTTTGAAGCACTAAAAGAAGCAGGTGTGATAGTTCCCAGCAAAAGTCCTGTTCGCACTCCTATCCTGCCTGTTAAAAAGATAAGAGATGCAGGCCAACCAGATGAATGAAGATTTGTTCAAGATTTACAAGCTGTAAACAGAGCTGTCCAACCCAGAGCCCCAGTTGTTCCAAATCCTTACACTATTCTTTCACAAATTCCATCTACAGCAAAATGGTTTACTGTTGTGGACCTTGCTAATGCATTTTTCAGTGTACCAGTTCATCCAGATAGCCAATTTTGGTTTGCATTCTTATTCAAAGGGAAAACATGGACGTTTACACGCTTATGTCAAGGATACCAGGAATCTCCAACTATCTATAACAGTGTCCTAGCAGAATCTCTTTCCTCCCTTGAGTTTACATCAGGTTCAGGCCTGTTGCAATACTTTGATGATCTTCTTCTTTGTGCTCCCACCAAAGACCAATGTGAGACAGATACAGTTAAGCTACTTCAACACTTGGCTCATGAAGGCCATAAGGTCAGCTTGTCAAAACTTCAACTTGTACAACAGCAGGTAACCTTCTTAGGTCATCTTATTTCTCCAAAGGGGAAACAACTATCATCAAAACGAATTCAGGCCATACAGAACATACCTAAACCCAAAACAAAGAAACAGATCATGTCATTTTTGGGGCTATGTTCTTATTGCTGCACATTCATTCCTAACTATTCTGTTATAGAGGCTCCATTATCAGCTATTGCTCATGGGAAACTTCTCCATCCGCATGATGAAGTCACATGGACACCAGAAGCTGAACAAGCATTTTGTGACTTAAAGCAAGCTCTGATGTCACCTCCAACATTAGGCATACCTGATCCAACCAAACCTTTCATACAAACAGTTGATGAAAAAGAAGGTTGTATGACTTCTGTTCTTTTGCAGAAGCATGGAGATAAACTCAGACCTGTTGCCTACTTTTCAGCCAAACTTGATCCAGTCGCAGCGGGTCTCCCCAGGTGCTTGCGAGCTGTTGCAGCTGCAGAGAAGGCTGTGATAGCCTCACGTGATATAGTCGGCTACTCTGATCTCACACTACTTGTTCCCCATTCTGTTTCGATGATTCTTTTGGAACAAAAAAAAACCTTGCACCTTTCTACAGCCAGGTGGTTGAGATATAATGCAATTTTGCTCGAAATGCCCAATATTACTGTCAAACGTTGCACTGTTCTAAATCCTGCAACACTCCTTCCACTTCCCTGTGAAGATGATGATATTGAGCATGACTGTAATAGTGTGTTGTCACAAGTGTGTTCTCCTAGACTAGATCTTAAAGACACACCTTTAACTAATCCTGATTTGGTTCTTTTGTAGATGGGTCTGCATCACGAAATGCCACGACAGGCATTAATAATGTAGGATTTGCTGTTGTTGATTGTCATGATGTTGTTTGCTTGGGTAAACTGCCATCTCATTTTTCTGCACAAACTGCTGAGCTGATAGCACTCACAGAAGCATGTTGAAGCAGTTTGCTGAAGGTAAATCTGTCACGATTTACACAGACTCCAGGTATGCTTTTGGTGTTGTGCATAACTTTGGCACCCTGTGGAAACATCGCAATTTCATGAAATCTGATGGCAAACCTATTCTGAATGACATACATGTTTCTGCCCTGTTGGAGGCTATTCTTTTACCTTCAGAAATCGCTGTTTGCAAGTGTCAAGTGCATACATCTGCTGTCAATGATGTCTCTTGAGGAAATGCTAGAGCAGATGCCGCTGCAAAAGCTGCAGCCACCTCTGGTTCTCCACCTAATACTTCGTACACAATGTTCTCTACAACTAATTCTTCTTCTCTTTCGGATGCTTTGGTAGCTGTCCAATCAAAAGCTTCACCAAATGATGTTTCTATTTGGAAAAAAAGTGGCTGTCGTAAGGATGACGGTGTGTGGTATGGGCCTGATGGCAAACCCTGCCTTCCCAAAGCAATGTTTCCTCACTATGCAAAGTTGACACATGGATTAGACCACATGTCAAAAGGGGGGATGTACGCAGCAGTGACAAAACATTGGTTTACTAAGGGGTTTCAAAATTATGCTCAAAAATATTGTCAAAGATGTCACATCTGTATGACACACAATGCAGGAAAAACCACACAAATCCAGCAAGTAGCACACCCTCAACCAACACAGCCGTTTGAGCACATACAAATGGATTTCATCGAATTAACACCAAGTGAAGGGAAAACATGTTGTCTGGTGATTGTAGACATGTTTTCTAAATGGGTTGAAGCCTTCCCTGCATCTAGGCAAACTGCTGCTGTTGTAGCTGAAGCACTAATAACAGAAATAGTGGTTCCGTGGGGGGTCCCGAAGAAAATCTCTTGCGACAATGGAAGACACTTTGCTAATAATGTCACTGCAAAGCTAAGTGAATTTCTGCAGATTGAGCTGAAATATCATTGTGCTTATCATCCAGCCAGCGCAGGTGCAGTGGAGAGAGAAAATGGAACCTTGAAATCTAAACTTGCAAAATGCTGTGCTGAAACAGGATTGCCATGGACAAAGTGTCTTCCCATTGTTCTCATGTACATGCACATGCGAACAAGGGTAAGATCTAATCTAAGCCCCTTTGAAATTCTGTTTGCCAGACCACCTCATCTAGGCTGGAGCAACACAGAAGATCACCGCAAGAGAGTCCCACCATCAACCGATATCATGGATTCAGCTATGATACAATATTGCTCTCACTTATCATCTTTATTGTCAAATATTCATTCACAGGTAAAAACTGCTCTGCAAAATCCAGCAACCAGCACGCTCCATCCATTTAAGCCAGGGGATTGGGTGGTTGCAAAAGACCTCAGAGTTAAAAGGTGGAACCAGAAGAAGTGGTTGGGCCCTTTCCAAGTGCTCCTAATAACTCACACAGCAGTGAAGGTAGCAGAGAGAGTCACGTGGATACACGCCAGCCACTGCAGAAAAGTTCCAGCGCCACATGATGACGTCTAATTGGTTGTCCATGCTCATGACAAAGAGAGAAGAAATTAATCCCTTGCTTACACACATACAAAGCGAGGTAGCGATGACCAACAAAGCTGAATGGTGTAAGCCTAGCGCTGCCGCAGCTGCACCGGAGAATTCCATATTCCACATACACAGATCCAGAGAAAACACATCATACGAGACACCTCCGAGTGTCCAACGAGGGACACCGATGGATCGCAGATCTTCATGGCTTTTGCGTGAGTGTCTGGGATTTTTTAATATTCAAAGGACAGTATGTTTTTTAACATTAATATTTTTCACAATTGTTCTGTCAAACTTGTTATTAGAGGCTAATGATACAAACTCATTAACAAGCTTATTGCATTTAAGGGAGAAACAGCATACGGATATGGACAATCATCAAGTGCAGAGTAATGCTTGGTATCGTGCCATGATTAACAATGTCCGAATAATGGGCATAAATACCAGCAGACAACTATACACAACAGCTTACATTGTATCCTTCTAACTCTTCCAGTGATGACAGTGATGTAGATAATTACTAAGTCCCCTAACCCAATGTTTCATTTACTCTTAATGATGTGTTGAATTGAAGTGATATGCATTTTCTTCACTGATAATTGAGTAGTTGATCAATAATGATCAAAAGGGGGGAGGTGTGATGGAAATCTGTATAGAAGGGGGAAAGAACATCTGTTTGTGTGTATGTTTTAGTTTTATGTCTTTATGTGTTTAGTGTTTTATGTCTTTACGTTACCCCACTGTAAAACAATAAGAGATAAGAGATAACCTTTAGGGTTTCGATTTTGGTTTTATTGCCCCTTAATTATTCCAGGCATTTATTACCTGCTTGGCTTCATGCATGCCAAGGGGTTGAGCTAGGAGTATAAGTGTCTGTGAATCTCATTGCTCTGGGTACAACACTCTGTATCCTGCTTTGTGCTGGATGAGTCTTGTACCTTCTCTATAGAGAATTAAATACAATTGTTGCCTTTCAGTCTTGTTTGTTGACTCCTGATTGATAGACAAAAAACTGCCACAACATCACCTACAAAGCCTTAAATGGCCAGGCACCTTCATATCTCAAAGAGCTTATTGTACCTTATTACCCAACTGGGTAAGTCAAGTCTGGGGGGCAGAGCATTCAGCTATCAGGCCCATGATGCACTGAGCTCCTCTGTCTGTCTCTTCCTTCTCTATGTCCCAGTAACTGCATGCAGGGCTTGACATTAACTTTTTGAGCCACTTGTCCCATCGGACAAGTAAAATTTTCTTTCACTTGTCTGGGCACAGTAATCACTTGTCCGGATAAAAAAATAGTTTTTGTCAATGTATAATAGTTTGAGTCATTATTCAACAGTGTGTGAATATATACAGATGATTCAATTCATTAATGTTATTTCTGTGGCTGTACAAAAATAAACACATTCCACTCCTGGTAATAAGATAAAAACTGTGAAGCTCCCTGAGAAAAATTGTAATTTGTGATTTTGGGCTATACAAAAATAAATTTGATTGATTGATTGATTGATTAAAAGAGTGTTGTCACAAGTATAGCTGTACGAACGTGTGTGTGTGTGTGTGTGTGAGACTGAGTCAAAATAAAACACAGAGTGTGTGCTCATGAGAATGAGGGAGCATGGTGGCTGGTGCAACAGTTTTGACTCACTGATGAGTTTCTACATCACTTCAACATCAGAGCTGTTTTCAGCTTTACAGTGAGAATGCAGAGACTGAAATACGTATTATTACTGCAAAGTCACACACACACACACAAAATATGGCAAATGGGAACTTTCAGTTCATCAGAAGTCAGAGTCAGATCAAAGACAAACACAGTGCAGTAATACTCAGTCAGTGTCAGAGTGTGTGTGTGTTTGTTACTGACCTTTAGCTTGCTCCAGGTCGGGTTTCAGCTCCTGCTCTGATTGGGTGGGAGGTCTGTAGGGCGGGGGTTGTCTCAGAGTGGGCGGGGCTGAGGCTGGTTGCTGCAGAGGTGGAAACAAACAAACTGAATAAACAAACTGATCTGGTCTCTGCGGCGACGTCCAGTCTTCATGAAACATCAGAGGTGCTGCTCAAACAGACTGTTAGTTTGTATTTGTATGATATTATACTATATTAAAATACACTATGGAAGGTTCGAGTGCTCCTCCACTTCAGACTGAAGCCCTTCAGTGCGTTGCATTGGTATGTGCTGCCCTCTGCTGGACTCTACATTAACTCACAGTTTGATGTCAGTTCAAAGTCTTGCTGTCAAAGAGTTTGTTTTGTTTGTGATGAATGTGAAGATACAAAAGAGATGAGACGAGATGTCGTCCATCTGTCTTTCCACTGAGCTCATGAAGTTTGCGTGTAAAAAACTTCAGCTTCTAAAGCTAAACAGAAGTACAACATCTTTAGTGCGTCACACATGTGAGTGTGTAGCTTCTGTTCTTACCGAAGACTCTGACCTCTTTGCTTTGTGTTTGCTGTAGGTGGAAGCTGTTACAGACACCGGCTGAAACACACACACACACACAGAGTGTGATACTCATCTCATTGATGTTATCTGTTGTTAGTCATCCTGTAATCTATGTGTGTGTGCATGTGCATGTGTGAGTGTGCACAGAGGTTTATAATGAGATGTTGATACACTCAGGAAGTGCCAGTCACAATAAATGGGTGTGTGTTCAGATGTGACTAATGTGACCTATGGCTTCACACACGTCATCCTGTAGTATTTTAGCTGTCTGAAGGGAGCTTTAGTGTGTGTGTATGCGTGCGTGTGTGTGTGTGTCAGTACCCGTGGAGTAGCTGACAGGCTCTGGACGATGAAGACGACGGGGCTCGGAGCTGCTTTGATGGCACTGACGGCTTCCTCGTGACTGGCGGCCTGTAGGTCAACACCTGATACCTGTGCGCACACACATGCAGGCATGTGCATACACAGACACACACAAAGACACACATACAAAAAACACACACAATACAATGTTGAGATAAGAAGCCAAATATTCAATCAACTATTCCAGGTGTGACACTAGATGGAGTGGCCTGCTGGAATCAGAAGAGCAAAATTATCCATTAGATGTGAAGCTTCTTTTTAGTGATGAGGATTGACAGCTGACAGTTAAAACAGATATTTCACTGGAAACACAGAGACTTCATCTGCTTCACCTTCCCCTGGTGGACAAATTCAGAACTGCAGCCAAACACAGCAGAACTCAACAGTGCTACCAGCAGGTGAGGGCAGTGAAACACTCTATGAGCATCATTTTATAGCCATAAATGTGCAGAGTGTGCACTGTAGCTGCAGAGTGCAGGTGTTAGACCAGGTATGTGATTGAGTCCTACCTCCAAGATCTTGTCTCCAGTCTTCAGACACTTTGTTTTGGCAGCAGGACTGTTTGGCAAAACCTGTTTGATGAAGATTCCCTTCAGTTCCTCTCCATTCCTCAGACGCTTGATGACATGACGACCTCCCACAATGCTCAGACCCAGAGACTGACCCTCCTCAGGCCACACCTCCACCCTGCGGGGCAGAAAGACTGTTTATTTCCCTCTATACACTCCCCCTGGTGGTCAGAAAGGTACATTTCATTTTAATACAACAAACACAAACAGAAACATTAATAATCCATATTTCTGGAGAATCATCTCAGTCATGATTTCGCACTCCATCTTGGGTAACTGGGGGCCTGACTACTGAAGAAGCTGAATATTTCTGATGACCAGATTCACTTCCTGTGATGCTGATACTCCAGCATCAAGAATGAGCCGCATACATACATCCATCTTCTCCTGTTTATATCAGCCTGGGTTGTGGTGGCAGCAGGCTAAGTGAGGTAGTCCAGACATTTTTCTCCTCCAACATAATTTTCCAGCTCCTCCTGGAGGAGTCTGTAGCCCGGGGAATATACATAATCTCTCCAGTGAGTTCCAGGTCAACATCTGATTCTCCTACCAGGTGGATGTGCCCTGATTCTCAAAGCCAACAATGAAGCAGCTCAGCTGGCTCTTTTCTCTGTGAAGGAGCGGCTGCTGAACTTTAAACTCCCGCAGGACGTCTGAGCTCCTCACTCTTCCTGTGAATCTGAGCTTAGACGCTCGGATCCATGACCTCATTCCTTCGGTCACAACCTAAAGCTCTTCATAAAGGTGTTAAAACATGGAACAACAAAAGCTTCGCCTTGTGTTCGGCTCCTCTTCACCCACAACAGTCCGTTACTGCTGATGCCGCCTCACTCGTCAGTTCATCTCACTGCCATCAAAACTCAACACACCCACCTGCTGAAATACTACTTTGGATTTATGCATGCGAGTGTGTGTGTGTGTGTGTGTGAGTGTGTGTTACCTGCGAGGGGGTCCCCAGTGACTGAAGATGGGCGTCTCCTCTCCCTCCCCCTCTTCTCTCTCAGGAAGATCACTGTGAACAAACACACACACACATACACAGACACACACACACACACACACCCACTGAGCTTCTAGCCTACAGGTCTCCACGGCAGTTGTTTTTTAAACTCACTGCGGGTCTCATACCTATGGCCTCCTCTGACTGGTAAAAATTCTCCTCCTTGGCCCCGCCTCTTCCTCCTCTCTGTGTCAATCATCCTGACAGACCTCCAAGAAAGGAAGAAAAAAAAAACCTTTTCATCAGAGATGTTTCACTCATCAGAAAACAAATATTTTTTTTGTCTCCCAAAATTCTTGGTGTTTTGTTTTTGTTGATTTAAACCTGTTTTGTCACATTCATGATTAAATTTCAGGACTGGAAACAAAATGAATCTTTTTAAATCTTTCACTGGAGCCCTTAATCGGTCAGAGGGGATCTAAGTTTCCAAAGAAATCAAATGTCTAAAGATATTCATAACAAATGAAGAAAATCCCCATCAGACAGAAACTCACAGACACAAACATTTGGCAAAAACTAAAAGAGGAAAACAATGTTATGTTTGTCAGAACACGGACTTTGCCAGTTTGGAAAAATGTTCAGTTCAATTGTACAAGTTAAAAATGGGCAATGACGCGGGATTTAGACTTTCATCAATAAAAAACCAGATGAATGTAAACAAATGACAAATTCAACCAGAAGAGGGCGACACAGGCCTCCAAAAAAAGGGGGAGGCAACAGAGGAAGGAGACAAAAGAAGGTGACGTAGGAGAAGAAAGAGGAGGAGAAAACAAAGATGAAGTGATAAAGTGAAATGAAGCACAAGGGAGAGAAGATACTGACTCTGTGTCTGTGTCTGTTAGAGTGAGCTCGGAGTCTGCTTCACTGTCTCTGGAGTCCGAAATACCTGCACAAACACACACACAGACACACACACACACACAGACACACACACAGAAACACACACAGACACACAGACACACACACAGAAACACACACAGACACAGAAACACACACAGACACAGAAACACACAGACACACACATGCACACACACGCACACGCACATGCACACAGGACCAAAGATGAAGTCATTTCATTGTCTCTCACATACATGTAAACATATCAGAGCTGATGCAGACTCAGTTTCTCACCCAGAATCAGGTTTCCTGCAGACACGATGCTGTCATGGTCTGACCTCTGCAGCTCGTCCTCTCTCTCTCTCTTCCAAATCTGAAATCAGCCAAAATAAAAAAAATTCAAATAGTAGAAAACTTCACATTAAACACAACATCAGAGAATCTAATCATATATGTGCTGATATTAAAGCACACATTGAGGATCATTGTATCATTGAGAGAGAACTGACTGATGTTAAAATATTTTCATTTCTCAAATAAAGTTCAAATATTCAGGACGGAGTTAAATGTGATACATTTTTCTCTGGTTAACAACAACAGTCATTTTTACTCGCTTGTTCATTTACCGTCACTGAAACTTAGAACGGAATCGAACGCTGGTTCACTGCAGCCAGGGCACAGCCTCTGTACATGGGGCGCCTGCTCCACTGACTGAGCTACCAGGGCGCCCCGCCGTTTTCAGAAAGTTTTGTGGCCCTTTGCTGCATGTCATTCCCTCTCTCTCTCTCTCCCCCATTTTGCATCCAATCCTTTAGCTGACCCATTAAGAAAGACACAAAAAGCCACAAAAATATTCCCAGAAAAAAAAAAAAGAAAAAAAATCCTGAAAAATGTTTCCAGTTTAAAGTTACCTGCGTGTTCAGTTTTTATTGTTAAAAATATAAACAACAATGTTCCATGTTTGTTTTTCTTTCTCTCTCTTTAAGAGCCAGTGTTGAAAACTTAGTGGCATCTAGTGGTGAGGTTGCAGATTACAACCACCACAAAATCCCTCCACTCCCTCTTTGCTTTGAGTAGAACCAGTGTTTGGTTTGTCCATTCTGGGCTACTGTAGAAGCAAGGTGGTGCAACAGGAGAACCTGGTCCCTCTGTCGATATGAAAGGCTTCTTTTAAGGTCATGAAAACATGACGATTCTTATTTCCAGGTTGAATAAATACCAATGAAAACGTACTAATGTAGATTATGTTCTGTCTCCGCCAATATTTCCTCTTAATCCTTCACATTGAACCTTTAAAACCAGAGATCTTGATCTCAATAAGAAAACCCATTAACTTTATGATTCTTTCAGGAATTTTAAGGTTGTAATCTTCCACTTTACTGGTTGACTTTAATTTGAAACATGCAGGAAATGTTCAGCTTCAGAGACGGTGATCAAAAAAAGTCAAAGTGGAGGAGAGTGAGAGTAAACAGTGTTGTTATGAGTGTGACGGCAGGCGAATGTGGACGAGCTGAGTTTGTATCAGTGGTGAAAGAAAACAGGAGCAGATCAGAGAAAAGAGACGACTGTAGGAAAAATCCTCAATCATCAGAGATAGACATGAGAAACTAAAGTCTGTCTCTGATGATTGAGCTGCTCCTCTCTGCAGCTCGATAAAATAAAGGCCAGTGTTTACAAAATACTGTCTCTTCACTTCTGTCTGCATGCTGAGCTCGACTCGCTCACCTCCTCTGCTCCTCCTGCCCGACCTGAGGATGTGAGCTTCCACTCCTCCCATGATGGAGGTGGTTTCCTGGGGAAACAGCCCATTCTCTCCTCGACTCTCTCCTGCATCTTTAGCTCCTCCTCCTTCTGTGCCTCCACCTCCTCATCCACAGCCATCTCCCTGCCCACCTCCACAGGCAAGAGGTCAGAGTTCAGAGACAATGAGGTGTAGCGAGGCAGACCACCATCCAGGATCAGCTCCGGCTCCTCTTCCTCTGCTTCTTGAAGGTCTT
>JAQFJB010154505.1:0-12143 GCA_029874875.1 Naso minor
ATGAGCGAAAAAAACTCTCTGGATGTCTTCTTTGATGAGGTGTCTGTTCAGAAAAAGACCCTGGGATCATTTTACGCAGGATTATCCCTTTAATTAATATCTATTTAGGAGACTTTCACTTTTACCAGAGTAATATTTTAACATATTATCTTAACTTTTACTTAAGTATGACTTTTGAGTACTTTATGCAACACTGATGATTTTATGTGTGTTTTTCACTGAAACCGAGATGTTGCACATGACACACAGACTTTTGATTCAGCCTGGAAGATCAGCTAGCCACTTTATGTATTAGACGAGTTCATGTTTAAATGAAGTGTTAGGCTATATGGGGCTGAAACACTCTCAAAATGAATAAATGCACACAGAAGGACTCACAAATGTATTTGGAGATTTACACATAAATGACTCTCCACAAAAATATTTTTCAATTCACACAAAAATATTTCTTGTTCTATATAAATGTATCACAAATCATGATCTGAGTTTGGTGGTCTAAATCAGGTTTAATATTTTAAAACTACAGCATATCTGATGTTTAACCCACACGTAATTTAAACTTCAATGGTAATATGAACTGTTTTACCTGTGCTGCATAGTGAGACTCGCGCTAGCAAGATAACAGGGCTGGTTGTGCCAACAGCATTACTTGGATAGCCAGATAGTCAAAGTCTGTA
Source organism: Naso minor (assembly GCA_029874875.1). NCBI lineage: Eukaryota > Metazoa > Chordata > Actinopteri > Acanthuriformes > Acanthuridae > Naso > Naso minor. The sequence goes on from JAQFJB010154505.1 coordinate 678, forward strand.
TTGTGTGATGATACTGTCAACGGTGGTGGATAGTTTGCGCATAGTGAAGACTTTAGCATAATGTAAAGCGCTGGCACCTACTTCAGCTAACTTGACTGGCAAATAAAGTACTCGTCAAAAGTTTACATCCAGTTTACAATAAACCATGTTTTTTTCATCAACTCAACTTGTAATCCTGACATAAAATAAAGTTGGGAATAGTTGGAAATTCACCAGTAACATTGAATATTAGCATATGATAACCACATGCAATTTGTCCAACATCATTGCTTGCTTGGATAGGGTGTGTTCTAGCTTTGCTGCTAGTAGTAGGCAGTAGTAGTTGTTAAGAGAAATAATATGGCTTGCTATGTGGTTAATTGTATGAACAGACAGTCCAAGAAAACTTTGCTTCAGTTTCTTTTGTAAGTGAGATTCTAGTATTGTTGACATTGTTATCAACGTTAACACTGACTTCAGTATACGCTTGTTACTAACTGTATGTTCCAGCTGAGCTGAAAGGCTCAGGCTTACCCATAGCTAATTATTTCATCTGGTTAGTGAGCTCCACTAACAAGCCATATATAGGTACCCATAATAGCCATGGATGTATAATGTTAGAACTAGATACTGTAGTGGAGGTGGAGCCTCGTTCTTTCAGTTACTCAGTGGAGCATGAAGCCAAAAATGCTCGGCTTTTGGGTTTGAGAAAAACCATACTGCTCTCTCAGGCTCACTAGACAGTTTCTGTGGCTGTAGCTTTGCGTTCATGAGCTTGTTGTTAATAGATAGATAATTAGATAATTACTAACTTCACGTCTGATGTCATCACTGGCGTCCATGCATGGGAGGTAAGCAGGGCTTAAAGGGTTAGTTCGCATTTTTGGACATTAAGTTTTATGAAATCCTCCCCGGCAGTGTAGTGCATTCAAAGTGATTGTTCACTTAAGAGGTCCCCTGGGCAAAGTTACGGCCTCCTGAAGTTTTAAAGTAAGTAGTTCTGACTAGCTAGCTGGGGTCACAAAAATAAAAAGTTTTGCTTCTCCAAACAAAATGCATTCAAAAGAGTGATAAATGTCTGTCATAAAACCAACTCCAGGCATTATCTCAGACTCACTTTGCACTATTTTCACTCCGTCAGTATCACTCCGCCCTCCTGCCTGGAGACGGCCATGGTACGCAGTCCATCCGCTGTTTGACTGTGTCACTGCCTTGTATCATTGACATAAACATGTCTGACTATGAAACAAGTAATGATGACATTCCTTTTACCATAGAGCCAAAGGGATACCTTTATGAACCAGAGTATAGGCTACATGCACAAGCGTAGTTTCGAACTTCCGGTTGGGCAGGTAGTCGGCTTTGCAGCTTCCGGAGGGCAGCCGGTCACAACACAAATGGTGGGCGGGTTGTCCTTTTCCCGGTGTCTGACGGATTTACCGGCAATAGGCGTCAGCGACGTCCACCGGATCGTCGATGCCTTGTCCCGAACGCCAAGAAGCAAACGGGACAAGGGTTTCAAAATGTATATATCATCATACATTCACAACTACGACGGTAAGTATCTGATAGCTGTACCAGCTAGTGTATTTGTTTAACACATAACGTTAATTAACTTGTTATCAACACTAATGTTTTCATATTGAACACAACTGATATTAACGATCTGCTTCTATCAGTTTCCATGAATGATCAGGAATCAGGAGAGGTAGTCGTCAGGGCATTGTGCTATAGGTCGTTGACGAAAAAAGAGAAACCTCACAGCTTGAGTGTATGGTGATGTTAACGATTGTATAAGATAAGATGGCTTATCAGCCAAATAACCCAGCGTTCTTGATGTTCGTGGGGATGAGCAAAGGTACAGTATACCATGTTTACTACACCTTGCTCGCCCCCCCTGGGTTTTTACTAGCCTTATTTATTATGCTGCCTGCTATGAGTTACGAGCTACATTATGAGTTATAAAACCCAGTGTTCCTGACGTTCCTGGGGGCTCAGCTAGGCTAGGTTAAAGTTTAGTGAATTGATATTATTATTATTATTATTATTATTATTATTAGAGTAAGCAGGTTAGAAAGGTAAGTTTACCTAGCGGGTCCCCACTGGGTGAAGTTTTTCTTACTCATTGTTTTGCTCCTTCAATTAAGCTGCAGTCTGTGAAAGGTCCTACTGAAATACAAGTGAAAGCCATATGGCATAATACTCAGCACATTAATCCAAACACATAGCTCAGAATATTATTGTTTCCTAATTTCAAAATTTTAGACAGAGGGAAGACATCAGGAACAGTCTGCTGGTCTCAGGCAAGTAAAACTGGATGCTGTGGGAATTGTTTGGCCACCATCAAGTCATTTCTGTTCACCTTTGATGTTTTACTCTCCCTCAATTCACTTCTCCAAAGCTACTATATATGTGGAAGTGGGGACAGTACAAATCAGGGTCAGTGAAAGGAAAATCAAGTTGGATCCTCATATACTATTGGCTAATGAAATTACTTACAGCACAAGACTGTATCTTAAAAGAATCTGTAAGCAATGAGTACCTTAAAAGAATAACTTGCCAAGCTACAATAAATGGTGACTTACTCTGACATTCTGACTTTGCAGGTGGTGCTTAAAGACAGGAAGCCTGTGAAGCTGATTCACCACACATGTACTTGCATTGCTGGAGCTGCGCTGTGCAACCACTGTGTTGCCCTCTTATTCCAGTCAGCCCACTTCTCACAGTTGAAGGTGCCTGTAGTCCCCCCTCTGCGAAGCTGTACTGAGGGGGAGCAGCAGTGGCATAAACCTAGGACATTGGTAAGTCAACAAAAAACCTATAACTAATAAATGTTTTGTAGTTCTTATTTTACTGGCGATGTCCTTAAACTATGTCCGGCATACACTACAGGGCATAAAACCAGGACCAGTGGATAAAATGACAGTACTGTCTGCTAAACCAAAGAGCAGTCCCAGAGCAACAACAGAGGGCTTAAGGTAAAAGCTCAATATTATAGCAATACATGGGCAGAGTCACACAGTAGTGAAGTACATTTACTTGATTGCTGTTCCTTTTTTAAAAAAAAACATTTTTCAGGGATCTGTACTTTACTCGAATGTCATGTTTCACACCACTACATTTCTATCCATAAGCCAAGTACTCATTACTTTTGAATTAACATCTAACAATCACTTATGTAGGCCTACTATGAAGGTCTCTCTTTCGCAGGAAAAGGAAATTCTGGAAGCAAAAAACTTAATTAAAGAAACAAAAAAATGTTATTAACTGGTTACCACTATTTGAAATTAATATTCAAAATCATAAACGTTCTGGTTTTGTTGCAAGCTGGTTAGAAGTGTTAAATAAAAGTCATGCTTAAAAATATGAAAATGATTTGCCTTGTTTCATTTTTGCTCCATTCTTCAAGGTTTTTACAGTACAGATTGTACAAAAACTCCATCCAGTAGTTTTCTAGAGGTGAAGATATACTAATAATCAATATTTAGAAAATTTACTTTTTAATATGCAAGTATTTTTAAAAACAAATACTTCAGTACTTTATCTTTAGTAAGATAAAGCGGATCAGGGGTGGAGGAATGTTGAGGTGACGGAGTTTCTTAATCATCTCGTGGCGTTGGATTGTATTGAAGGCCGAGCTGAAGTCAATGAAGAGGATGGATGCGAAGGTGCCAGGTGATTCCAGGTGTTGAAGGAGGGGGTGGAGGAGGCATGCTACAGCATCCTCCGTCCCCCTGCTGGCCCTGTAGGCAAACTGATGTGGGTCCAACAGTGGGCGGACAACTGGCAGGATGATGTGGAGGATGAGTTTTTCCAGACATTTCATGATAATGGAGGTGAGTGCAACTGGCCGGTAGTGATTTGGTTCAGAGGGGCGTGGGTTCTTAGGTACAGGGATGATGGTTGAGGTTGAGGAGTTGTATTGCTAAACTATATACTACTCCATTGGCAGGTGACTGAGGCATACGCAGACTTCTCCAAAGCTGAGTCACCGATGGTCTGTAGCATGGGCATCAGCTGTGAGGTTCCATTGGTCAACTCCGCCCTTGGGATGGTGCAAGCAGGAAGCCCTGTTGCCTACCAACAGCCAGCAGCAGCACAAAGAGACATGTCCTTTCACCTTGCCCCACCTCATCCATCCCTACCTTTGTAAGGTTACCACTTGGAGCCCTCAGTCCATATGTCTGAAACCACTGAGGCAGAGCGTAGGCACTTACAGAGCTTACAGGTGACATGGGACATGGCAAATACACTGGAAAGTGCTACAAGAAGCCAAAGCTCCTGTGAGGAATGGCACCAGTTGCGGAGGCCAAGACTCACCGCCTCACGTTTCAGGGAAATTTGCTTTGTTAGCAACAAATGTGAGGACAGTCTGGCTGATAGGATCCTGAAGGGAACACATCAGACAAAGACCATGAGAAGAGGATTGGAGTTGGAGGCTGATGCTATATGGGAGTACACACAAATAAAGAGGGTCAACCACTATCAGTGTGGATTTATAATCCACCCAGACACACCTTGGTTGGGAGCAACCCCAGATGGACTAGTTTTTGACCCAACAGAACCCACTACTTTCGGTCTTCTTGAAATCAAGTGCCCTAACATTAAAAACTATGTTGACTGTCCTTATGTTAAAATGAAATTAGGCAAAATGGAGCTGAAGAGATCACATGCCTACTACTACCAAGTTCAGGGACAGCTGCTGATAAGTGGCATGACTTGGTGTGACTTCATGGTGTTGTCCAAGGAAGACACATTGATTGATAGAATATACAGAGACGCAGAAGTGTTCAAGGTCATCAGAGACAAAGTTGACGGATTTTATTTCCATGTTTATATGCGAAAATGCTTGTAACAGATCAATTGTGGGGGATCAAAACTCCATCTTTTTTGTTATCCTTTTGTTGTTTATTGTTTATATTTACTTATTGTTACCTGTTTGTCTTTATTGTCACTGTTTACATGTTTGAAATAATCAAAAAACTTAATAAACAATGAACTTAAACATGTAAACATGGCTGATTTATGTTTAAATACTTGGCTTAGACAAACAACACATAAAATGTGAGTTCATATACTTCGTATAATAACAAACATTTTCTTTTAAAAACAGTCACACACAAGGTCAACATTTCAAGCAATGAAAAAAGAACAACAGCACTCTCAAAGAAAAAGTCTAGAGTGCTCGGCCACAGAACAACTACAAAAAAAGAGAAAAAGCCAGCAAGCCAGCATCCAGTCAACACAAATACCGTTCCATACCGGTTTCAACCGAAGCTTTCCTGTGGACTTTTTTTGTTGTTGCAACATTTCAAGCATCCTTTGACCATGACTTGACCAGAGGGCCACTTTGGAAATTGGAGAGTAGACAGGCGACTGTAGAAATTTGATTAATACTCCCTGATATGGCAAGTGGGATTGTGGTTTCAAAAAGTTTATTTTCCTTCACTCTTCTGATGAGCTTCTCTACATGTACCCTCAAGCAAGCAACTGACTGTGTTTCCAGCACATCTGCCTCTGCCATTTGGGCCCTCTGGATGACAAAGGCTGGACGGTAGACATTTCCAGGGGCGAGGTCATCCACCAAAAAGTCCTTGTCTACCATGATGGCTGTGTTGTGGGTAAGGAGGTTTTTGATTCCAGACTGACGGAACAATTCTTTATCACTCATTGAACCCTCAAAGAGGAATGAGATGAAGGTGAGAGCTCCGTGAGGGGACATGCCAACCATTGCCTTAAAAGTGCAATGTGACTTGTAATGTGAGAACATTTCACTTTGAAGGACCAGGGAAGATGGTGTCTGACATCGCAGTTCCGTACAGTCAAGGATGACTTGGGTGTCACTGTATGCACTGAACTCAGGTGGAAGATTTGCTTGAACAGCTGCAGGAGACATCCAAAAACAGACAGAGCCCAGCAGGCTGTAAAGAAAGTTGGCCCACGTGACAATGATGCGGCTTACTGTTGCTCTGTGTATTTTGAAGCGATGAGCCAGTTCCCGCTGTGTGCAGCCCGTGGACAGGTAAGTAAGGAACAGGAAGAGCTCATCTATTGGCAGTAGTTTCTAAGGGTTGAGGAGAAATAGATAAAGATAAAGACAATTTATTATTTTTTAAGATTTAAAATTAAAAAAAAAACTTAATTAGATTGCATTAAATAAACAATAAAACCATATAAAAACATTATATAAAAATAATAAATTTGAGTCATAGCAGAAACCTTAACAGAAACTTAATTAATAAAAATATTTTGTTATTTAGATTTTGTGTATATATTTTCTGTTTGGATCATGGTGGGTGCCTAAAACTTTTGGACAGTACTGTAGATACTTTATTCATTCATTCTAAAGAACATTTTAGACATCCACACTTACAATTGGTCTGGTGACTGGGCTTTCAGTGACTGCGCTGGTGACAGACGCTCTCTTGGCTCTGCTGGTCACCCTGATCATTTTGGAGGCTGCACTCTCAATCAGGCTCCAAAATGCCATCAAGTGCTTGTAAGATGGGAATCTGCAATATAGTATCAACATCAGAAAAGGAAAACACAGGGAACATTGTACAAATAGAGACAGACAATGGAAGACAAAGAGCACAAATCCTGTACATCAGTGGAAATCTACACTTTAGATTCACTGCTGTTGAAATTACAATATTACTTAATTGTTTTCTATTCTTCAAGGTAAATAGGCCTACAAAATGTTTTTTGACGTGTTGAGGTTGGATAATATTAATATTGCGCAGGTTATTTAATTTACGTAGTTATGGTCCAACACTGAAACAGAGAGGTAACGTGAGTGAGATTGTACAGTACATCTTACCAGGTGTAAAATCTAATGTCCTCATCTGACGAGGCAAACCGCTGAAGTCCAAAAGAGTTCTTCAGATGGAGACTTTGAAGTTGCTCTCTCAATGCCTCAATTTCACTCTTCATCCTCTCGTACTCTTCCTTATCCACACAAACGGTGGGTTGGGTCGGGCTTCCTGCTCGGGAACAACTTCCTCATCTGGGGCAGCTTCATCTTCATTGATGGGCTCGATGTCCTCCGGCTCAGGCTCCGAGGTTGATTGTTTGGGACGACGTTCCCACACACCGGTCCGTCTCCTCACGGAGTAGTTGTTCCATTCAAACAAAGATGGGACTGCACCGGGTGATAAAAAATGCTTACCCTTGGCAGTCGTCCTGATTAACCCTTCCTCGAAGTGTCGGCTACAGACCTTTTTGTGCTGCGTGACTGTTAAGTGCACCCACCGTACCCTGTGTAGCCACTTAGCACGCAGGCTAGCATCCTGAGGAAACCGATGGAAACTTAACACACTGTTATATCGGCTTGAAGTCGAGCATCTTGGGACACAGCAGTGCTCCTTTGCGCCGACAACGATCTTCATAAGTTTAAATGTACCATGTACATTACACTTTTTCCGTTCACCAGCACCACTCATCTGGGATCGTCTCCACTGCTTCCATCCATGTAAAAAGACTGACCGGAAGCCGACTACCCGCCCAACCGGAAGTTTGAAACTACGCTTGTGCACGTAGGCTATACCGATGCTGAACTTGGTCAGTTGGAGATAGAATGGCCAGAGAGAGAGAGGGGAGAGAGAGAAGCGGTCCCAACAGATGACGAGTCCGTGGTGGCAGCTAGGAGAGAGAGAGTGAATGAAAAATGGTGGTGTACCTGTTCAAAGTGCCAGCCAATGCCCACGGAGGTGGAGAGCTGTTGCTGCCGTGAATGGAAAGTCATCATGCCACAGATGCAAGACCCCTCAATATCAGATGAGGAGGCATCTGCTTCTGTTTACATTACTCGTCAAGACTTTCCTTGAACGATCTTGAATGCTGGCGTCTTGCAGACCTTTTTCCACACTCCCAAAATAAACTGGAGTCCCAGGGTAGCTGGACCTGATGGCGAGCTGTCCTCAGAGTAAGTGTAATGTTATCTCTCTTGTGAGGATTTGCAAATTCATTATTAACTGTGAGGATATTATTGGTAGCTGACTGTGTAGTTGGTGGTGCCTAATTGTAAAGTTATATATTTTATAGTGCCATATTCTGTTTATTTGTGGAATAACCTCACTACACCAAATAAGATACATGTCAAACATCCAAATAGACATTATCCGTTATGTCTTGCATTTGCACATTTTGCAGTTCACATACAGTATGCACAGACTAATCGCATTGTAATAGAATGAGCCCTGAAAGGACAGAAGCTCGGTCCAGGCAACAGGAGAGTTCTTCCCTCATGTGGACAATATGTGGGGTTCAAGGAGTCTGAGGAAGCACTGAATTGTTTCTAGATATTTTGAAATTAAAAGTTTAGTCATTTTCAGAAGTTGTGTTGACTGAGCACCACTTTCATCTTTACGGGTTATTTTTATTCAAGATTTCTTTTTGTCAACATTTTATGTATAAATACCAAACAGAAATGCACCATCTTTTATTTGTTCCTGTCCTTTTTATTGTTGACACACCAAAAAATTTAAGTTTGCTCAGACACCAGATGTGAACGCATTATTCTAAAATAAAATCAACATTAGCACCAGTCAGTAAGACCTCCTCTTTTCAATGTACTTACACATAGCTGTGGAACATAAACATTCTCTGAAACAAAATAACTTTTCACATTTTCTGTCTTGTATTTTGATTAAAAAAGGACTCATGGAGGAGAGCAGAAACAGTTTGTATTACAAGTAAGGGTTATTACACAGTGGGTATAAAGTGCACCTCAAACAGCACTACCTTTATGTTTGGTAAACATGAGAGAAAGCACATGTAACTTTATCTTTACTGAAAAGTGGGTAACCCTGAGGGAGCTGGAAGAGACCGACTTGAGCAGAGACACATGGAAGGTGGGGGGTGTATATTCATGGAACCAGGGAGCTTTAACCTGACAGCAGTTGGATTGATGATCCTGTCAACTTGAAATGGTCCAATAAAATGAGGAGAGAGCTTACATGACTCAGTTTGGAGGGGCAGGTCACAGGAGGAGAGCCACACTTGTTGTCCTGGGTGATACTCTGGAGCTGGAGAGCAATGGAGGTCAGCCAGACGCTGGTTTCTCTGGGAGGAGCGGTTGAGAGCTGTCCTGACGTTCCTCCACACCTCTCTGATACGCCTCAGGTGTTCACTTACAGCAGGGACAGCCACCTCCTCTTCCTGGTCAGGAAATAAAGGGGGTTGGAAACCATAACATGCCATAAGTGGTGACATACCTGTGGCCGAGCAGGTGAGAGAGTTGTGGGCATATTCAATCCAAGGTAGGAAGGCGTTCCAGGAGGCAGGGTGGCGTGCAGTGACGCATCGAAGGGCTGCCTCCAGGTCCTGGTTAGCCCGCTCTGTCTGGCCATTGGTCTGGGGGTGATAAACAGTCACAATGGTGCTGCGCGAGTAGTGACATGCAGTTGCAGTCCGTCTGGATGTTGAGAGTTTGAGTGTTACTGAGTGCCGTTTGCGAATAACCAATAAGCTGGGTAGGATCTACGTTTGTTCACTGATCACTTTACTTATTTTAAAATGGAGCTGTCATTTTTGATCGTTGCATGGACTTTGTTTGTTGTGGCTCAGAGTCTGGTTGAACCATGCCACCCGCACACAGGCAGGATTCAGTACTCTCTGGGATTTTTACTGAATCTAAGGGATCAACAGCAGCCACATACCCGTTCGGACTTGGCCACGGGAAATCATTCACTTACGGAGATCTTCCGCCAACACGAGAACTTTAATAAGACTGCATGGGGAGAAAAGAGATATAAAGTGTGGAAACGTGGACGACGGGGTGGCGTCAGGCAGAGACTGAAGTGGCTGACACTCCGCCGCATACCCCTCCCCTCGATGTTACTCTGCAATGCTCAGTCCATAAAGAATAAAATGGACGAGATCCAAGCCAGTGTCACTCATCTGGAGAAATTTAGGGACGCATGTGTCATGGCTTTCACAGAAACATGGCTCACTCCTGAGGATCTGAACACCGACCTAACTCTCACCAGCTTTGGAGTGCCTGTGAGGCTTGACAAGGATGCTATCATCACAGGGAAATCCCAAGGGGGCAGGGTCTGCCTCTACGTCAATCAGCGGTGGTGCAAGAACATCACTGTCAGAGAGACTGTGTGTACCGAAGACATAGAGCTGTTGTCTGTGTCCCTGCAGCCCCATTACCTCCCCCGTGAATTTCCCCAAATATTTCTTACTGTTGCATACATACATCCCAAAGCTAACACAAGAAATGCTGTAACAACCATACAAAAGGTTACACAAAAGCTCCAGTCCCTCTCTCCGGATGCTCCTTGCTTTGTCCTTGGTGATTTTAATCACTGTAATCTGAAATCGATAAACACTTTTTATCAGTATGTCTCTTGCCCTACCAGACTTGACAAAACTATTGACTTATGCTATGGTACAGTAAAGGGTGCCTACAAGTCCATAGCTCTGCCCCCTCTTGGCTCTTCTGACCCTAACATTATCCTCCTTATCCCAACCTACAAGCCACTTCTGAAGAGAGGGAAAACTGCCACTAAAGAGGTGGAGATGTGGACTGAGGATGCTATTGAGGAACTAAGGGGAGCCCTCGAGTGCACGGAATGGGACGTTTTCAAGCACTCTTCTTCAACTCTTGATGAGATGACTGAGGTGATATCATCCTATACTCTCCATTTGAAAAACTTAATCATCCTACTAAACAGGTCAAGGTGTTTCCGAATAATAAACCCTGGCTGAACAAAGCAGTAAAGGATGCACTGCACAGGAAACATAATGCTTTTCTCCATGGTGACAGCAAAAATAAGACTGAAGCCAAAAAAGAAGTCAGATATGAAATTAAGAGGGCAAAACTACAAAATAAAAGTAAGACAGAGGGGAAGTTTCACTGTATGGGATGGTATGAAGGCCATGACAGGCCAAGATAAGAAGAAGAATTCTGGGTCAGTCACGACAGATGGTTTCGACTCAAATTCAGAACTTGCAAATGCTTTGAATGATTTTTACTTACGTTTTAATGATGAACATGATTTTATTAAAGATCATTGTGATATCTTTGATTCCTTAAATGACACTACTGTCAACCCCCAGCTTACGATCAGTGCCATCTCTGTTAAACACATGTTCTCCAAATGTAATGTCACAAAGAGCCCTGGGCCTGATATGATCGCTGGCAAACTGCTAAAAGTTTGTGCAGATCAATTATGTGACATATATTCTGATCTTTTCAATTTGTCACTCTCCCAGCATAAGGTTTCAATGCCATGGAAGGAGTCTACTGTAGTCCCTGTGGCTAAAATCAAGTCTCCGAAGGAGCTTAATGATCTGAGGCCTGTGGCCTTGACTTCAATAGTGATGAAGACTTTTGAGCGGCTGGTCAAACAAAGTCTTATTGAAAAGGTTCAGAGCCAGCTTGACCCAATGCCATTTGCTCATCGGGCCAGCAGAGGGGTAGATGATGCAACCATCACTCTGTTCAGTTACCTGTACAAGCATCTTGAGGGTACAAAA
>JAQFJB010159017.1:0-12105 GCA_029874875.1 Naso minor
TGCAAAAATAATTCTAAATAATTCATCTAATCCATAATAAAGGTCCATTTAGATATATTCAAATAAAGTTACTGCTCTCCAGTGTCCATTTTACTTTTTTTCATGAATAACCATCATAACTCACAGTGAACATAACATGAATTCACATAAACATTTCAAAATAAACTGTTTTCCTAGCATACTGCTCACACTGTAACATATTTACATTAATTTTAATGTCCGTGACCATGAAAACACCACTTCAAGACACTCAGATGAAGCTTAGCCACATGAATTCTCTGCTTGCCTAACACCAGTTCAGCACCGTATTAGCCTGCACCAAGCAGCTATCAAGCATTTCACACAGTACTAAATTAATTAACAACACCAGATTCAAAAAGCACATAAATACAGGCTTCAGACATTAATGAATTACTCCGACCTGTTTCGAGTTTATCCCGACTGGTTTTAGACAGAGTACAAGGCTCATCCTTAAGGTTTTTAGCAGCATGTAACACTTAGCTAGCGAGTTAGCATGCTAATGTAGCATATTTATCGTTACTCACCGGGAAATCGATTGTTTGCCACTCTAAATAGTTGTCGAAGTCACAGATCGATGTTCGTCTCTCCTTAATCCGTGTCAGACTTATCTGTTAGTTTCCTGTCTTCTAGCTTAGTTATCTGTATAAATCTATTTTTTCTCTCTCCAGCATCTAGACACACCATGCATTGCCGAGGGAGACTCACAGAGAGCGGCGCGAAGGTAAGATGCCCACTCCTATCAGTTTTTTTTCACACTGAAAACAACGAGTGACAACTGCCACCTCGGTTAAAGGGACAGTAACACATAGATAGCTACATTTTCACTTAAGATCAGGAGATGTTTTTACTGCTCCCTCTCATAGAAAAATAGTTATGAATTTAAATTTGGGAGTAACATGTAGAATACACTTACATATTATACAGATACATTTTCAAAACAACTACAAATAACTTGAGGTCAACTAACCCTGGTTACACCCTCCCCCTCTTACTGCATGAGGCCCTGCATGCACGCTAAACACTACAAGGGACTTTGTAGGGGTTGCTAGACATTGGGGTCATGACATCTTGCAGGCTCTCAAAAAATGAGCTAAGGGCAAGGATCAAGGGTTTCCCCAGCTCATCGTAGGTGAACTTATGTGGAACACGCCTCTCTCTATTGGAACGTCTGGGCTCAGGTGATAGGTGTCTTTCAATAACATTTGTATCCTCTTCAGGTCCTTGCGGGGCAAGATCGTGCTGCAGGTCAGAAGGAACCATCTCACTTTCCTGGTGAACTGGTGAGTTGTTTCCACCTCCTTCCTCTTCAAGTGTGTCACAGTCTGGAATGTCTATAACGACATGATCCCTTGATTGAGCAAAAGGTGGATCAGCAGGTTTGGCTGGCTGATCAGAACTTAACTGTTTCGATGTGAGTGAATGCTCTGAGTTAAATTCGGGAGCGTTTGGATTGAGCGAGGTCAGAGGTCGCCTCCTGGATACACATTCTATTTCCTGAACAAAAGGTCCCCATGAAGTGATTTGTGGTGGTCCCTCAAAAACACAACCAACCTCCTCTTCATCTGTCGAATCTCCCTCTGAATCATCACATTCCGCCTGCTGATTTCTCACCTCACTGCTTCTCAAATCCATTTTCCGTGCTTTGCTGAACCGTGGTCTCTGCTCTGGAGTTTCCTCGACAGGCAGGAACCCACAGGTCAAAGGCAGGTCTCTGTGTAGAGTACGGTGTGGCCCGCTGCCCTTCTCAGGCTTGACAACATACACAGGGCCACCATCAATACGTCTCACAACAATGTGAACAGGTCTCTCCCACCTGTCGGCCAACTTATGTTTCCCATGCACACTGACATTCCTCACCAGGACACGGTCACCTTCTACTAACTCAGCAGCTCTGACTTTGGCATCGAAACGCAGCTTGTTCCTCTCTCCTGCTTTCTTGGAGTTTTCAGTTGCCAGAGTGTAGCTCTCATTGAGACGTTGGCGCAAGTTCTGCACATATTCCGAATGTGTCTTATGAGTCTCAGTGGGAGGGTTGGTGCCCAGGATGAGATCAACTGGGAGGGTCGGCTGCCGGCCAAACATCAACTCATATGGGGAATACCCCGTTGTATCATTCCTCGTACAATTGTACGCATGTAAAAGGGGTTTAACAAAATCTCTCCAGTGTTGTTTGTTCTTTTCCTCCAAGGTTCCGAGCATGCTTAACAGGGTCCTATTAAAGCGCTCAACAGGATTCCCTTGGGGATGAAAGGGTGTAGTATGGACCTTCTCTGCTCCAATCAATGAACAAAGCTCTCTGATTGTGTGGGATTCAAAGTCCCTCCCTTGATCGCTGTGAAGGCGATTAGGAAACCTGTAATGGACAAGGAAGTTCTCCCAAAGGGCCCTAGTAACTGTCCTGGCCTTTTGATCCTTTGTTGGTACTGCTACCGCGAACTTCGTGAAATGGTCAGTGATGACCAAAATGTTCCGGGTGTCATGGCTATCAGGTTCGAGGGACAGGTAGTCCATGCAGACTAACTCTAATGGGTAAGTTGTTTTAATGTTTACCATCGGTGCTGCTCTCTGTGGTTGAGCTTTCCTCCTGGTACATCTTCCACAATTTTGACATTTTTTGTCAATGGACTCCTTCATCCTTGGCCAATAAAATCTGGCTCTAGCCAGACTTAGCACACGCTCAGGTCCCAGATGACCAATTTCATCATGTAGCCCATGAAGAGCTCTGTCTCTATATTGTGCAGGCAACACAAGCTGATAGACCATGTCTCCTCGATCAAAACACCCTCTGTAGAGGATGCCGTCTTTAAGTTCCAGTCTGTTCCACTCTCTGACTAGCAACTTGACCTCAGGCTCTTCAGTGCTTACAGTCTTGAAACTGGGCTTCCGTCCACCATCCAACAAGGAGATTACTTTCCTAATTGATGGGTCCTCCCTCTGTGCCTTATACCAACATTCCTTCGTCATGCCAGGCAGAGTGGTTTGGCCTTGGCTAACAAACAATTCAGGCACTGATGAAGCATCTATGGCGAGGGACTCTGCAAGAACAGGAAGTTGCGGAGAGATGACTGCATGACGATGACAGAGTGCAGAGATTACATCTGTGCGGCTCTCTCTTTCCTCCCCCTCTAAAATGCGCTTTATCATCGCGTCGATCCTCTCTTTCTCATGTATGAAGTCCTCATCTTCATGAGGTGGAACCTGTGGGCATCGAGACAGACCATCCGCATCCCTATTGGTATGTCCTGCTCGATACTTGATGTTGAATCTGAAAGTTAACAGGGCAGCCAACCAGTGGTGTCCTGCTGCATCAAGCTTAGCAGAGGTAAGGACATCGGTGAGCGGATTATTATCAGTCAGAACAGTGACGTGACTACCGTAGAGGTAGTCATTGAATTTTTCACAGTTCGCCCACTTCAAAGCTAAATACTCCAGCTTGTGAGTCGGGTAATTTTTCTCACTCTTTGATAAGCCTCTGCTGGCATAGGCTATCACCCGGAGCTTGCCACCTTGCTCTTGATAAAGAGCAGCTCCCAGACCCTCACAACAAGCATCTGTGTGTAATACATATGGGAGCCTGGGATCTGCAAGAGCAAGGACAGGAGCTGACGTTAACTTGTCAATAAGTGTTCTGAAAGCAGACTCGCACTCAGATGTCCTCTCTGCATCAAAGGGGGCTCGAGGATGAACACAGTTCTTGGGCCGGTCTCTTTTGTAGGCTTTACCTCTCTTCTTGGCCGGATAGTATCCAATAGTGAGAGAATTGAGGGGCCTGGCGATTTTAGAATAGCCCTCCACAAAACGCCTATAATATCCTGCGAAGCCCAAAAAACGCTTCAGCTCCTCTCGGTTCACAGGACGAAGCCAGTCTTTGAGAGCAGAAACCTTTTCTGGATCGGTGTGGACTCCTTGGGCATCTACCACGTGACCAAGGTATTTTACAGATGACCTAAAGAACTGGCACTTCTCAGGTGACAGTCTTAAACCATAGTCCCTGAGACCGTGTAATACCTTCATGCGCCCCACCTCATGCTCTTCAAGGGTCTCCGAAAAGACTATGAGGTTGTCTAAAAATACGAGAACCTCACTCAGATGCAGGTCTCCAACACACTTTTCCATGAGGCGTTGGAAAGTGCTAGGAGCGTTGGTCACTCCTTGTGGCATACGGTTAAATTCGTAGAAGCCCAGGGGACATGTAAACGCTGTCTTCAGCTTATCCCCCTCTGCCATCTCCACCTGATAGTAACCAGACCTGAGGTCCATCACTGAGAACCACCTTGCTCTACTCTGGGCTGAGAATGTTTCCTCAATACTGGGGAGGGCGAATGCATCTTTTATAGTGCGGGTGTTCAGCTTCCTATAATCGATACACAGCCTAATCTTCCCATTTTTCCTCCTCATCAACACCACTGGGGAGGCGAAGGGATTCTCTGACTCATGTATTATTCCAGCATCAAGTAGTTCCCTGAGGTGCTGTTTAACAGCCTCCCTATCACTGGAGTGTATTGGTCTTGGGCGCTCTTTGAAGGGTGTCTGGTCCTGCAAGTGGATATGGTGTTTCACTGCGGTCGTGTGACCCAAGGAGAGCTCGTCAACAGCAAATCCTCTGGGATGGAATTCAGCTGGTCTGAAATTCGTCGCTTCCGTTCTTCAGGCATAGGTGAGTCATCAAGATTTAATGCAAGCCTCTCACTTGACATCCGAGAATCAGTGGTCACAGACTGCATGGCCAATGACACACTTTGGAGGCAGAGTAACACTGTGGTCTGCTGTGTTTCTGAGAGTGACAGGGATCTTGCTGGAGGCCTTACAGGTGATATTCATGATAGCACATTCAAGGAACAGCCCACCAGGTAAGGAAGGAGATTCGGGGGGTTCAAGGACAAAAGATGTATTAGGGTGTTCTTTCCTAACCCTGACATCTCCAACCACACACAGCTTGTGCCCTGCTGGAATAGTGATGGGGTTCCTCCCATGCAACTTCACAAGACAAGGTTTGTTCTCATTTTTTCACATTCTAGCGACGTATTGAAGGAGCAATGCAAACCTGTCCACCCTTCTCTGGAAGATTGGCATGTCATGATCCATCTCGTGTTGGTAAAGTTGCAGCAGAACATTCGTGCCAACCAAAAGTGGGATTCGGCTGTTAAACTGGCACTTGGGGACAACAAGCGCTAAAGCAGTTAGCTGCTCCTCTGCACCAGTAACACTGGCAGGGAAGGTTAAAGGGACTTCAACATAGCCCAGATAAGGTACCAACTGACCTCCAGCCCCTTCAACCTCGAGGAGATGATGGATGGGCTGAATGGGGAAAGATGCCAGGTTTTTGTGACAGAACGTCTCTGAAATGGTGGTGACCTGAGATCCGGTATCAAGGATAGATTGACATCTGGTGTCCCCTACGGAGACTGTAGAGACACAGCGAGGGCCCACCAGCCCAGGAGGTAGGGTGTGGGGAAGCCGATCACTGCTTCCAGGGGTTTCCTCTTCCATGTTATGAGTCATTGCTGTGGGACTTATCTGATTGACGTCCTCAGCTCCTGGTCGTCCCTCAGCAGGAGCCTCTCCAAGATTAAAGATGCTTCAGGCGCTTCCTGTTGTGCCCAGAATCTATTACGTTTCTCTCGGAGTTCTGCATTCTTTTTCTGTACAAGGCCAGGGTTAGGTTCATTGGTGCAATTTGCGGCAATGTGGCCATCTTCTCCGCACTTAAAGCAGAACCATGGTCTCGGTTGAGTGGGAGTTTGGGACGTCGAAGGATTTGTAACACGGGCTGCTAAGCTTTCACTTTGCAGGGATGTTCCCTTCCTTGCTGAACTACTTGGGGACTCTTCACGCTTGAACTCCCTTCCCTTCAACTTCCCTTTCAAGTTTGGAACTTGAATCAGGCTTTTTGGGAATTGTGGCGACAAGTTCCTCATCAAATACAGGCAGGCTCAAGACTGAATGAACATGTGCTGCAGCCTTTGTGCTTCCTAGATGTTTTTTCATTCTGTCCATCTTGGTGGCCCACTGGTCTTCTTCTGTTCTCAATAACAACAGTAACTCTGGGAAAGATGGGGGACTATTTTTCCTGTGCTCAAGCTGAAGGCCAATGATCAGACTCTGGTCCCAACATCCTCGACAAAATTGCCTGAGTAAATACTTATCTGATTCTGCAGGCGAAACTCCCCCTCTAGAGATGGCTTTGGTAAGAAACGTTTGGAGGTGGTTCAGGTAGACAGAGGGCTTCTCCCCAGAATTCTGGTTTGAACCCAAGAACGTCGCAAATAGCTCTTCTCCATCCTCTACCACTCCAAATGCAGATTCAAGCTGAGCAAGGTAATCCTCTTCTACGTTCATGTTCAAAAATAAACAGACAAACCACAATCTTGTTTTAAGACTGATAAGAAGTTTGTTGTGACTTTTAATTAAAACAATATATCGTTAATTATACACTGAGGGGTGAACAGCGAACAAGTTTCGGACGCGTATATAGGTAGAAAACAATGTCCAATTCACAAACTTTATATTCAAAGATCCATGATTTGCCATTGTTTTCCATGCAGACCCTCTCAGCATAGTGACATACAGAAAACACATTAATGCAGAAAAAAACATACACCGACACCATCGATCACACGCCAACACGGTCAAAAACTTTTTGCTGCAGTTCACACACCTGCTGCTCTTTAACGTTACCCATGTATAATTTCCATTAACAAAGGTCCACCTGGTGTGTGATATGTGCTGCATGTGCTCACATTCAAAAGCAAATAATTAAAAAGCAAGAAAAGGAAAAAAGAAAAGCTCCAACAGAGTTTAACAATGGCAGCCAACTTCTGCTGATGAAGGACTGTGATGACTGGGCTGTCGAAGCGCCTTGGGCGAAATGTGAGCAGATCCTGCACCCAGCCATCAGTGAAATGTGCATGAGCTTCAAGGGATTTATAGTTTCTAACCTGTTCACAGGTAAAACGTTACACATTTATATCTGAAACAAGACAGTAGGACAGAGCGATGCAGCATCTGCTCTCCAGCTGTTGGCTCGTATGGATCCATGTTATTAATAGAGGGCGACTTAGCTGAACATCTATCCCTGACATCTTTGTTGAGTTTGTCTTGGTGTGGCTTTGGTTTCTTTTTCTACTCCCACTTTAGTTTGATACTCAAAACAACTTTACCAAACCGCTTCTTCTGCGAGAGAGAGCAGCTGCTGTCCGTTGTTTACCTCCACTCTCCAACCAAAATGGCGAGTCAACGAAAACAGACACGTGACTGGCAAGGACCAAGTGGTCAGAGATACTTCCTGTTGCAATATTACAACTGATGATGGTGTTTGGATGAACAACAAAACGTCTTGTTCTTTGAAGTTTTTAGTCCAGTGTTTTTAAAATAAAACTCTCTTTAAAAGTTTCTATCCCTAGATGCCTGAAAAATGAACCTACACAGCCATCTTTAGATAGTTCTTCACTTTCCGAGTTGTCCTCAGTCTCCATTTCGTGTGCCCCTTCCAGGTTAGTCGCCCCACACCCCTTCAACCAATAAACCTAGGGGAATCACTGTGTCACCACTTTCACTTTCTGTAGTGGTCAAGTCAAACAATGAGAGTCCATAACTGATCATTGTGTCATTTGTTCAATGACATAAAGAACCTCAGTCATAGTTTTGCATTTCTTAAGGTATGCTGCCTCTTTACGGCTCATATTTCACCCAGAATACGTTATTTCATTTAATGTGATTTGGTAATAATAGTAAATGGACTGTATTTATATGACGCTTTTCTGGTCTTTTACTACTCAAAGCACTTTTACAACACAAGTCAGCATTCACCCATCCACACACATTCACACTCTCAGGGCAGGTCACTTCTCTACAAAGAGCCAACCTGCTCATCAGGAACTCTCTCTCTCTCACACACACACACACACACACACACCAACGACACAGCCATCAGGAGCAATTTGGGGTTCAGTGTCTTGCCCAAGGACACTCTGACATGTAGACCAGAGGAGGATCAAACCACAAACCCTCTGATTGGTAGACAACCCACTCTGCATGCCTGCTCTCCCAACATAAGTTCACTGTGTATGAAGGTATGTGTATGTATGTTCAATTTGCACAACTACTTGCCATGTGATGGGAGCACAGCGGAACTCGTCATGGGTTTCTGTAACATGTTACCATGGGCGACTGTGGCTAAAGAGAACAGCTGCTCAGTGGTTTGATTCCCAACTTTGATCTGTATGAGGAAGTGTCCTTGGACAAGATAAATTGAATCCCAAATCTCTCCCGAGGCCTATTGCACAAAACTAAGCTAAGGGATAAAGCCAGGATTTTCCAGTTATCCTGGCTGAATTTAGCCTTGATTCGGTTGCTCAAAAGCAGAGGTACATAAGTTTCACAGAGATTTGTTCTTTACAACTAGCCTTCTCCAGACCAGGATAACAGCCAGGCTTCATTAATCCTGCCTCCTCACTGTTGCAGTCAGCTGTCACTCTGATCGGCAGTAAATGTTTTTTACAGTTATTCCACGGTTATGCCTCATGTGAATAGCTTGCACTGAAATACTATAGATACTGTTATACAGTAAAGTAGGCCTACTGTTGTCATTTCATTTGTAACCATGATTGTTTTTGTAATCATTTATGCAGGTCATTTTATTGTTTTCCATTTGTTAAATTGTGTTTATACAGACTGCTGGTCGTGATTCTGTCAGAGGTTTGATGAATACGCCAGCTGTATAATTGCAGTTGTTGAGATGATATGAATTGGCTGATAAAGTTGCAAAGGTGTTTCAGTTAAATGAGTGATAAGGGCGATATATGTAAAGACTTGTGTAAGCCTACTTGCTGTACAATGGAGTGCCTTTTTTTGGAAGAAGTTCAATGAAGAATTACTTATAAAGAGAAAACCTTTCCGACGTG
Source organism: Naso minor (assembly GCA_029874875.1). NCBI lineage: Eukaryota > Metazoa > Chordata > Actinopteri > Acanthuriformes > Acanthuridae > Naso > Naso minor. Next base: position 8,925 of record JAQFJB010159017.1, read on the forward strand.
AGAGAATGATGAAGGTTGAACCAGCGCACAGTGTGGAGCCGCCCCCACATAGTCCTACAGGTTCTCTCCTCACAAGTGGCTCTGCATTCAGTTAGCAGTGCTAAAATCTGAATAAAGGCACATTTGCTGCTCTATCAAAAATGTGTCTTTGGCAATAGCTTGGCAAACGTGCAACTGACTTAGCCAGGATATACTTATTAGAACAGGTTGAGCCTTGCTTTTTCAGTTATCCTGGATGTCTTAATTCTACTTTTGTGCAATAGGCCTCTGACGGCTGTCCCATTGTTGTGTGATTGTATGTGTGTGAGGAAGACTGGCACAGTTTAGGGAGGCCTCCTCCCTTCAGCGCGTGAATGCATGTGTGAATGGGTAAATACTGACCTGTGTTGTAAATTGGTTTTGAATAGTTAAAAGATTTGAAAAGTGCTCGATGAACGCAGTCAGTTTACCATTTACCTGATAATTAAAAGGACAGGACTGTTAAACAGGCCTTTGGAGAGATGAGAGACCACATCCCAGCAGGATGAATTTGTTGCGCCGCCGCAGCAGACAGTGTGGACAGTCAGATTGGATTACATGGGCGCCGAATGTAGACTAGCTTCACGGCGCGACCGCATCCAGTGTGTTTTAGCTGTTACACTGCCAAATCTACAGGATGTAAAAGCTCTTTTCTTGACAAAATTACCATGAAGTAACTAAACTGTAGCAAACAAAGCTTTAAATGAAAATGTGTCTTACCTCCGTGCAGCTATGCTTCCATGGATGGGGATGAACAAAGTGAATAGATAAGGGGCAATGCAGGTGGAGATCAGCAGACAGATTTGACTCTTCAGGAGGCTGAAGGAGGAACGATGCAGCCACAACCAGCTCTGAAGAACAAACCACCTCATCACCACCACAGAACTCTAACTGAAACACAGAATGCACAAAGAGGATGCAGAAAACAGTCATTACTCACCAGTTTTCTGCCCTCAATGGCATTCTTATAACTGGAGAAACTGATCCAAGGGCCAAAGACAACAGTGCCCACGAAGAAAACATAACCCAGGAACTCAGCAAGGGAGGGAAGGGTGCTCACTGTCCGTCTGTCCAGGTCAAAGGCCAGGGAGATCGCCTTCATGGCCACCACCATCTGAGACCCTGACAAACACACACACACACAGACACACACACACACACAAACACCACTGACTTAGAAAACAATCCAAAAAATCCCCCACAAAAAATAGTGGACATCTGTCTAGATCTCAACTGCACAAATGTAAAAAGAAAACTTCCTTTGTTTCTGAGTTGCTATTGCACAAAAGATTATACTGATGTTTAGTTCTAACAATAATGCAACACGTTTTGTGAGTACATTTACTGTGGAAAGACATTAAACATTACTGTTTTTCTGCGTGACTTGAACAAAAGTTATGGGGCACTTTACACAACTTGGTTAGTTCTTCCCACTTAGAAAACCAATAATAATTAACGGCCTCCTTGGCTCTGGATGAAACATGACTTGACAGATAACAAGCACTAGACTTCTGACACAGCTCTAATATATTTCATAGTACTTGACAGAAACTCTTTTAAAATGTGCACTGCTGTGATCAACACCGACTTTTTCATTTAAGAGAAAAGCCTGATCCTGACACAAAGCAGCAGCTGTAGTAACACTGGACAAAAAAATACATATGAGCAAAACTTCCACAACAATACTCAATGATGGAGTACTTACCTCTTATTTTATGCCAGGTCACCATGTCAATTAAATGCAGCTCTCTGAAATGAAGAAGGTGAAAATAAATATAACAAGACTAACAAGACTTGAATTCTACATGAGAACCCAGAAGTGTTGCAAATTACTTCTGAAGTTAATTTGTACAAAATTACTGTAGAAATTGTAAATCTACACAAAAAAGTGTAGATGTTGACTGTAAAATTATTCAGTTAGCAAAGGAATGGTACAACAGCAGCACAATAATCAACACTACTGCTATTAGGCACAAAGCCAGTACAGCTGATCAATGAGCCTTAACATCTTCTGCAACAAAAGATTTGTGTCCACAGGACAGCAGGGCTGTGCTCTCCGGCTGACCTGGTCGATCAGCCAGTGCATATACTCTTGTCCAACTACAATCACATCAGTTGTATAGTCACCAAGTTATTTTCATAAGGAGAAAAGTGCTGCATTAATAGTCTTCCAGACTTAATTCATTATCGTCTGTGGCAGGAGCAACACACCACAACTACCTGTAAAAAGGATGTTTTCAAAACATTTCTGTTATTTACACAAATGGACTCGCCCAACCTACTGGTGACAGCTGCTGAGCGCTTACTGAACGTATGGAAAGTTTACCTGGAGTCGACTTCACCATATCAGAGAAGTTGTTGGTGTTGCTGCGATTTGTTAAAACAGATGGTCAAAAATAAAGCTGAGCACATACTTTGGAAACAATGGTTTACATCTCACAGCTCAACATCCAGCATAAAACACATCATTTAAAAATGCTAAGCTAACTTCTCTGCATTAGCATGCTTGATGAGCTTTGAGTGTGAACATTTCAGATTTGGCATATTTGTTCAGTCCAATACTCATCGTCAGCCAGCGGCAGCAGGTTTTCGCTCATGATCTGAGGCCTGTTAGTGTTGTGAAGGGGAAGGCTGCAAGGACCTGATTTCAAATTTTGAACCCTGGATAAAGTGCCAACACATGATACATCACGCACACACTGACCACATGTTCTCAAACTGGTCAGCTATGAGCATGATGTTTTCATTTCTGTACAAAACAATGAGGTTAAAATGATTTCATATATTGCAAAGACAATCTTTTTATGTTTGTTCATAAATGCTACCAGGTCGAGTGCACACAGTGCACTGAGGCCAGTTTGGTTCATCTTGAATCTTTTCTTTTCATCTTTTTTTCCTGAGCTACTAATCAATCAGTTGAAGTTTATGTAAGATTTTGTTCAGCAAAGATTATCATAAGTTGACTACAGCCCTTGTGACAGTTTGGGGTTTAGTGCTTTGTTTTATGTTTGAATTGTTTTCAAATTTTATTTTTATTCTATTGTATTTATTTTTCAGGGGTGTCAACTAGGTCTCTCTCCCGGCATTTAAAGGGATAATCCGGCGTAAAATGATCCCAGGGTCTTTTTCTGAACGGACACCTCATCAAAGAAGACATCCAGAG
>JAQFJB010159503.1:0-12099 GCA_029874875.1 Naso minor
CAACTGTCAATTATATTCTGTGTTAATAGATTGATTGAGTTAATTTTGTAACATCAGTAAAACCATGACAAGGGGCATAGCCACACTCTGGAACATAATCTGACTTCAAAAATGTTTGGTTTCGTCCAACTGACAACCAAAAGCCATAAGCTGTTCTGCAATGCACATTCCTGTCCCAGCTGATGGAACAACTGCACTGGGGTTGCGCAACACGGGGATGCATCTCTGTGTGCATGTGTGTGTGTGTGAGACAGAGAGAGAGAGAGAGAGAGATAGAGAGAGAGTGTGTGTGTGGTATTTTATATTTTTGGTGTCTTGCATTGAGAGTGACAGTGAAGACAGTGAGTGCCTTGCATTTTAGAAAAAATCCGTTTACCATGGAGGAACGCTGGACGGGGAGAAAAATATAGTTTTCAATTCAAGATATCTAAAAGTGTGTAACTGATGCACACCAAATAGTTTTGTGGTGAAATATCGCTTTAACACTACAACATTGTGACTATGGTTATGTATACTTGGGAACACTGGCGTAGCCACTGCTGTGCATACGTAATGGTGTGTTTTGATATTCCAGCTAGTTTAATTCCTGACAGTGAGGACAGATATGTACAGATTCTTGATACTTTTGTAATTCTGTTTAATATTCCAAATCATTCAGTTACAAGTTTTTCATAATATTGTTGTGAGGTTGTTTCAGTACTAACAAAAGGAGTAAGACTTTACATACCTTTATTTTCATAAAAATATGTTGTATATTTTGGTCTGTGATCAGAGAAACGCATGAGAAGTTCTCTCTCAGTTTGCATGTGGAGCTGAGAGAGACAGGTATGCTGACGGAGCAAATCCACTTCTAAATGTTGATTCAATGTTTAAGCACTGCGCTAATACTCTGAGAGATGTCATGCATGAAGCACAAGTCTGTAAGAGTTATTTGTTACAACTGTGTTCCTCTGAAGCTCTGCTACTCGCCTCTGAGTCACACCAGCAGTAAATGGCATTGTGGGAAATGTAGTTTTTCTGTGGGATTGGTATAAATAAATGAATGTAAAAGTGCATTTTTACTCCTCTGTTTTGTATGCGTGTGTGTGTGAGCGCACATAAAGTCACTGTGTGTGTTTGTCTGTGTTTCTTTGTTATTTTATGCATCTGTACTGTAGTCTGAGAGAAGGATGTTAGATGATGCTGTGCTTGTCACATGTTGTATCCTTACAGGCATGACTGCAAAAGAAAAATAACGGCCACTAAAGATCACCTCAGTTAATGTTTGGTCATGTTGACCATGTTTATTATTTAATTACTGTATTTTATTAAGACGGTATGAATGTTTTGTTATACTCTGCATTTGGAGCTGGGAGAAACAGTAGTCTGAGAGAAGGAGGTGAGCTGATGATGCCATCCCTGTCACATGTAACAGTACAGACACGTTAAGTAAAAAGACGTCTAAAGAGAGCTGTGGTGTCGACGTGGTTTTTTTTGATGTGCTGCAATTATGCTACAAATATGCAGGGTAAATTTTTATAGACTTAAATTTACAGTCGCTTAATTATAAACTAAGGCTATATGGTCTAAGTATAATATAGTTGTGGGTATGATCAGTAACATCAAGGAAGTGGCCTACAGGGAGGAGGTTCATACACTCTATGGTGCAGAGAGAATGCCCTATTAAGACCAAAGAAGTCATCACTGATGTCAGGGAAATGAAAATGTGCCATGAGGGACTGCATATCACTGAGGAGGAGGAGGAGGGGGCTGCAAGCTTCAAGTTTCTGGGGGTTCATGTGTGTGAGGATCCTGGAGCCTAAACACATCAACCCTTTAAAAGAGGACACTGACGCGAAAGTGACTTTCCAAAGAGCTGCTGCTGAACGTTTATTGCTGCACAATAGAGAACACATTAATACTGCTGTACAGTCTGGTACTCAAGCTGAGGAAAGTTGGTTGGTTGTGGTCAGCACACACCACGACGCTAGTGCTTACAATGGGTTTGTCCTAAGACTAGACTAAACTTACCTTAGAGCAAAGCAGAATGAAGCACCACTTTGTCAGTTTAAGTCCACAAAACATTAAAATCCATTTCCGAATGGCAGCGAAACTGCCCGTTTCAGACTCCCTGGATGAGGGCAAAACTGTAGCCCTGAATGAACTACTCAAAAGATCAAAAGTGCTGCAACCTTTACCCCACCTCCTACCTTAGACACAATACCAACTTTGATAAATATCTTGCAGTGTTTCAACATGTGATCATCAGCCATTACAGCTGCTGCAGCCAAGCTTTCATCTTCCTGCTTCTTAATGTATGTCGCAACACGCACAGGAACAGTAGATCTCATTTGCTCCAGCACCAGCAAGTTCGCACTAACCTTCAAAATCATCGACAGAAGCAGAACACCAACAAGTGAAGTGAATAGTCAAATCATGGTAATCAAGACAATGGTTAGGGCTGTGCCAGTGTAAAAATTTCTTCTGGTCCAGTTTGAAATTTGGCTTGATATCAAACCGGACCAGTATACCAGACTCTCACCACTTCACATCTCAGCCAACTGAACTGAGTGACACAAAGTGTGTTTTTATAAAACTACATCGTCACTATTTGATACCAGCGTCAGGATGTACCAGTATGGAGGTTTGATTAATCCACTCTCTGAGGATTTAACAGAGGAGCAAGATTTTGTCTCTACCTCTGACTGATGTTTGCCATTACTAAGATATTAGTGGAACTCAGTGATTGAAGAGGGAGGAGACCAAAATTATGGGTTCATTATAGACTATAAATATCGAGAGCCTGACCGATATGGGATTTTTGAGGCTGATGCCGAGGCTGATATTCGGGAGTAAGAAAATTCAGATACATTGAATGTGGTTAAATCAAACGCCTTCCTTAATGAAGGAAGGATATCTAACAAACTTTACTGTGAACATCAGTGGACTGAACAGTAAACACTTCACTTATTAATAATTACATAATAGACTGCCCTCTGCTGAACAAACTATGTGCTTACACCAAGAAATTTTTTTTTCAAGCCTTAAAAAACAGTTTTTATATCAATTAGCAACATATATGCCAATACAAATATATCTGCAGAAGTCCAATACTGGCCGATGATATCGGCAAACCGATATATAAGTCGGGCCCTACTAATATTTATATCTCATTGTGGTCAATATTATTAATGTTTTCAGCTTTCTCCTTTTTTCCCCCTTTTCTTCATTACCTCAGAATTGTTTGATTTAGCCTGCTGAACTACCCCCAATGTTTTTTTAAGATAAAAAAACATTTTTTTTTTTTTTCAAAAGAAAAGAAAAAAGAAAGGAAACACTAATTGTTTAAGCTACTGAAAGCTTGCCTTACTTAATCACTGCCAGCCTGGCCTATTCATTCTGCTGGTGCAGTCTCTCCATAACATTACGTCAGCTTCAATTTGTGTAGTTACTCTGTCTGCACAAGTCAGACCTGTTGTCATTAGGATGGAAACAACACAGTGGCTGAAGAAACAGACGATGTGTTTTCAATTGAAATCTTTTTAAATAAACTTGATTTAAAAATTGCCTTCACTCTGGGGGACTATCACACCTGTTTAAAGTGATCACATATCAAACACCTACTCAAAGCTGATGCTGTGTGCTAATAGATAGAGTGATGATAACACAGCATTACATGCTTTAAATTCCTTAGCTGTTGCTCTGCAGAGTTCTGGGCAGTACAGATGGCAAGTAGCAGATTAAAAAACCTATGATTACAACCATAAGAGACTTGGGCCTGCAAAAATGTATTTGTGAGCAACTCTGGCCTTTACACCCCTGACGTGTAATAAGAGTTCAGTTACTGGGCTAAATCCAAGCTAGGCATGCTTCAACAGTCTGAGGCATACATACATTTAAAAAACAAAAACAACAAACAACAAAAAAAACCAGAGCTCCACTCCATTTCAAATAAATTACCAGAATTTACTCGCTGCTCACTGTGCATCAGCTTTTTTAATGGTCTGTGTTATTCACAGGTCTCGCCGTTGAAATCAGTAGGAACTAATCTAGTTTATTATATTTACTTTAGCAGCAATGAATCAGCAGTTCCTAACCCCTGGGCTGCAGAGGGTAATGCTGTAATGACTTATCAAACAGAGCTGAATGACAATGTTAGAGCTTTGTTAGCCAATACAGGCTAATTACCCTAAATTAGTTACTTTTAAGTATATAATTTCTTTAACTGCCCGAGGCTAGGCTCCTCCCTCATTCTGCCCTAATTCTGAGAATTGATTTTGCAATTGCTGAGTCTAAACACTGAATAAATCCATTAGTCTATAGTCTATTTCCCCCCAATGGCTCCTAAGTGTTGGTTATAATGTGTGTGCTGGGGACTGTGTGGACACAGCTTCAAGTTAAATACACTCCAACAAACATGGTAAGAAATCATAAGGTTTTAAAATTATTTTTACATTATTATACTTTTTTTTTAACAATTTAAAGTCAGGGTGAAAGAATTATTATATGTATAACTTTATTCTTATATCAGTTTACTTTTTTTCAAAAGGCAATTTTTTTTGGAAAGTCTGATTTTAAGTTTTTGAATTTGAGTTGAATTTATTTTTGAACATTGAATTAAAACCTTCTCATCCTTGTATTCATGGTGTTTCAAGACATCAGAGCTGCAACTGATGACTGTTGTGATTAATTATTTTGAAAATAGTATTCTTGATTATCTTTTATCGTTTTATTTATAAAGTGTGTTATTATTATTATCATTATTATTATTATTATTATTATCATCTTGAATTTATCAGAAAACTGTTGGATGAGGCTTCATCTATACAATCACATATTTGTTACATATATTAAATACATTAGAGTTTAATCCAAGTTTTCTCTCCTGTTATATTTACAACCTAAGTAGTAATTTTTCTTAATTCTTTACAGTTTTTTGTTCCATCAATGAGACGGGTAGACCAAAATTGGCACAATTGTTTTCATACTTTTATTTATTTATTTATTTTTGGTTTTTTAGAATTATTTTTCTAAGCATTGGTTTTGTAATACTCATTTCAGTGACAAAAGCTGAAGTGCATCATAGAGACTTATATTACTGAAGTTTTTAACCAGGTGAGTTCAATTTCTCTCTAAACACAAGGCACGAGTCATGTAAAAAAAAAAAGGACTAGATGTGCGGTTTTAAATTTCTAAGAGGAGAAGCCAAGTGGAAATGAATGCATCTTACAAGTGTAGACTGTGTGGGTTTCTGCATGCGCACCTTCTATTTTTGTACATGCATGTGCAGCTGCACAACTTGCAAAATGGTTAGGTGAAGGTTAATACAGATCAACTGGTTTGGTAATTAATACTATTTAATACTACTTATTAATACTAATTTATAATTAAAACTATAAGCCATAAAAATATCACAGTTCTAAAAACTGCTGTGACAGTTATAGTTAAACACATTAATAACGAAAGCTCGATAAATGGAAAACTCTGCATAAGAAAATCTCAACATGAACTTACATCACCAAAATACAGATAGAGTACATTTTTAACACTGCACAGTTACTTGTCCGGCTAAGTGAGGCTAATTGGCAATCGAAATCGGAAAATGTCTTCATAAGCTGTTAAATAATCACATAAATGTTGTTACACTGTGCTGTGATTGAGACTCTGACCCACCATGCATCGTGGACAGAGAAAAATAAACTCAAGTTTTTTGGTCTTGTAACTTGGCTTTGTGAGTTGAGATGTTGGATATTTCTCTTCCATATTGAATGTAGGATCTGTTCTGTTATCAAACCACAAAGAAAAAGTTTTGATTTGAATGACTGATCTTAAAACTGGCTCCAGGTTACTTCCTCTACTTTTAAGAGGACTGGGGTGTATTTCATCAGACCTTTACGTCAGTTTAAGTGCTTTTGCTCGATGTTTTTTTCCTCCTTCTTCTTTTTTAAATGTGCTCAATTAAATTCAGTTTAATAACTACGGGGGGAACAGCACACAGAGGTCACGGTTCAGGTCACGACTCAGTTTAGACCTCACAGTTCGATACAAATTCAATACAAAAATTTCAGCGCAGCATCTTCCTCCTTTATCATCTTTTTCTGGCTTCCTGGCTCAGCTGAGAAAAAAACTGCTCATACGTGCCTACGTCCATAGGTCATAGGTCGCCGAAGGTGATTTAGTAAAACAAAACGATCTGCAAAGAGTGTTTCATTTTGAAAATAAACAATATTCACTTCTGTGTCTGTAACTTCCTGTGTGCTGCTTGACGTAGCTCACCTCTACCTCTCTTGTTACGGGCTAAACGGTGGATTTGAGTGTCACATAACTTCTGCAAAAATGACTCACTAACACATTAACTATTAGAGTTTAATCCACACACTTTGGAAAATTTATTGAAGCCTCATGATTACAAGATTTAAAAGAAGCAGGCGGGTCAGCCATGTAAGCTCACTCAGCTAAACTTGCTAAAGGCTTACCGCTGGTACCTATGACTGACTCAGACATATTCTTCGTACGACTGCATACACTGAATTGTGACATCAGTGCCGTGACACGTAGGTTTACCGTTACACCCCGATTAAAGACCAACATGAGCCATTTCCTGCTTTATGTTCTCATATGAGTGGGCGTGGCTTCAGCATCTGCAGTGGACTCACCTCCAGCTTCTTAGAGCTTATGATTTCGAAACCCAATTTTATGCACTTTGCTACTTTTTTTATCATTCAAATTTGGCTGTGAGGTTAAAAACTCAGAAAAGATTTTTTTTTTCTGCTTTACAAGGACTTTTAAACATGAGACTCCAGTCTTGCTGTAAGGAAGGCTGGTGAAGAGCCTGATGACCCGACATCTGCTTCATAAAAAGCAGAATATTGAGTTACAGGTAAACAGTCTTATATGTTAGAGGTGTGTATGGTTGTATTTTATTAGTGACCAAACAACCATGTTTGGTGGAATTTCCTTCTGGTACAGAAACTCAATTCAACAGTGTGTCAACGTGAATGAGAGATATGAGACATGACACATGGCACAGTAGACAATAAACGTAGGTAACCACAACAAACACTCAATATTATTGCCATCACAGACAATAGAGATACACACAGTAAGTGAATGACCATGCATTACCAGCACTGCACCTCTCAGAGGCCGCAGAGGTGACCAAGCCAAGGCTGCCTTCCTGTAATGAACTGGGAGAGATGATTCATTGGAGGTATATGACAACGCCTTTGCAGTCTGCGTGTCTGTAAGAGCTATCACGTTAGGCCTTGCATTTATTATTCAAATTTCAAATGAGACTGCAACGGGTGGTTTTGGCAGGGCCTGGTTGCACATTTCCTAACCCACAATGGGAAGTACCTTGTGTTTGAGAAATTAAAGGGTTTCAGCCCACTTCAAAACACGGGGTAGTGATGCACTTCAGCCTTTTGTGGCTGAAATAATCGTGACAGAAATCACCGTTAGTAGTGATCCTGACAAACAAAAATTCATCCGCCAATCTTTTTCCAATTTTTCCAATTAAAAAAAAGGGTCACTTAAAATTGATCATGACAGATATTTACAGATTTACAAATAAAAATAAAATAAGAAACCGGGGACATTTCTGCTTTTTTAGGGGCCACAGTTCTGTCAGATTACAAACTCTCTAAAATAACTGTTGAAGCATCAATCTGTTAAACTTCAAAGGAAGCTGCACTTTTTGGGGGATGTAGATAAGAATGTAGGTGCCTTTCTCTCCTCGGTGCATTCAGTAAGGCGCTAGATACCTTAACCCAGCGGTTCTCAAACCTTTTTCAAAGATGTGCCCCCTTTGAAATATTTTTTCAGCCAGGTCCCCCCGGACCAGTGCAAAACGTTTTTGGTTGAAAAAAAAAATGCTTTGAGGGACAATGCGGTGCCATCAGTGTCTAATTTATCAACAACCTTGTCACTGACAAACACTTGACCGCCACATTTCTGTTTAGAATCAATCACTAAATTCACGGCAAACCAATTTTTGTCATTATCATGCAGTAGTAATTACTTTATGACAGTATTTTTTTCTTCCGTGATATTTTATTTTTCTAACATTTTAAAAAAAAATCTCAAGTACCCCCTGCAGTAATTCAAAGTACCCCTAAGGGTACGCATGACCCCATTTGAGAACCACTGCCTTAATCCTTCATGAGCGGTTCTGCACCTTCAGTGGAAGTGCAGGGAGATACCTTTACCGCTGTCTGAAGCCCTAAAACACGTCCAGAAATCTCCGTCTACATACTGTGACCTTGCATGTTCACCACACTTTGTCACTGTGGGTGAAAATACCGAGGAACTTGTTGTCTGGTAGTAATTAATTATAAATACAGTTGATATTGGTTATTTTCTCTGAGTTTTATAGGTTTAAAGTGCATTTTATAGACTATTGTTTTGAACTATGTTGTCAACATATGCTGCACTTCCTGATTTTATCACAAGTTAGTTCATGAAATGTCAATACAAGTACTATTAATGAAAATCATTTGCCATAAAATAAATTGCATATTATTATACAGTATTATTGAACGTCCATTGTATAACGTGGGTCTGCCTCATCTTTTAACACCTGGTTTCCGCTTGGCAGTTTTCATTCTCGCGCGTAGCAAGTGTGTGGCAGATAATGCCTTCTTAATGAGTTGTGCATCTAATACAATTTCAGTAATAATGTTACAGTTGATCCAACTAAAATAACTTGTTACTTTGCTTTTGTGCATTGTCTATCCTTAAGGATAAACAGCGGGCCCCCCCAGGGGCTGCAGGGGTCCTGTGCATCTGTATGGGCAGTCCCCATATCGCAAGAAACGGCTCTGTAAGGAACTTAGAAGGGAAATCCCGGCAAATTTTTACCTGTTCTTACATCATCCACACACACAGAAAATAATTCACACCTTCCAACCAGAGTGGCCACATAACTCACGATTTTTGTTTGGTTTTTTTTCAGTTGCCTCTCAGGGCTTCCATACCTTACATACGAGAGGACATGATGATTTGTATTTTGATCACTTTCAAATAAAATCACTACAAATGAGCTACAGGAGTGCTGACGTGAAAGAAGCTGCATTTGAAAAGGCAATTTTAGGTAGAAGGAGGGAGGGAAGGAAGGGAGGAAGGAAGGAAGGAGGGAAGGAAGGATGTGAACCAAAACGAAACGGACAGTGGCCAGCTCTGAGGATGACCAGCACGGCCTGTTTCAGAGAACTGACTGCGTTACAGTAAACCTCCCGTCTGACCCTCCATGCAGCGAGTGTTGCTGCGTGCGTCACATGCGTGCACACGCATGAGCACACACTCAAATATGCACAGACATCCATGTTAGGACCTTGCATTGAATTCCACTCATTTGTACAACCAAACCTTCTTCACACCTTCCGCGCAAACTGATCCAGCTTTTTTTTTTATCTTACCGCATCAGGACAAACTGGTCCTCATACGGTCTGTGTTCATGCCTCGAAAGCCCCCAAACAGCTCTGAAAAACAACACATACACACACACACACACACCGAGAGAGACGCACACACTTCTGTAGCCTCCTCACGAGCATACGCGCCTCTGGTACGCACATGCACCCCACGCAGCTCTGCGCAGCTGCTCGCCATGTGAATGACAAATCACTTCAGAGGCGTTAAGCTACAAGTATGTAGTGAGCGTGTTGACTTGGGTGTGCTCCGGTCCTTACCTGTCCTGTTAGAAGAGCCCAACAGTTACTGGTCCTGTTAGAGACAGCTCAGCCAGTCCCTGGATAGAATCCGGAGCAGTCACTCTCTCTCAGCGCTGCGCTCGCCGTGCCGTGTTCCTGTCGGTCTGTGCAGATCCCGCAGCGCCGCTTTCATTCTTTTGTCTTTACTTTCACTTTCCAATTTATCACATGTGACGCTTTCTCCTCCTCTAACATGTGATCCCATCCGCGGAATTTCCAAACGAGGGGTGCGTCTCAACAGACACGAGCAATAGACAATAGATAATAATAAACTCTCGCCCCTGCAGAAAAAGAAGAAAGTTGTTCCCCCGGTCGGCGGAACAAGCAGCGTGATCAGACAACCGTCCACCTGAGGGCCCACGCACCGCAGAGAGAGGAAGTGTAACACCTTCAACTTATCTTATCTTTGAAAGTGGACTTTGCTGTAATTATGAGGCTATTAGGTGACAAGTAGCAACTATGAAACAAAGTCGAGAAAGTGATGCACGACTTTTTTCTTCTTTTCTTTTTAATCCAGTTCTTTTTCGGTCTATCTGAACAATAATTAACCCACAGAGGGAGTCAGCAGTCTTCGGGCTGATTTTGTTATCTGATCAGAAAACGAAAAAGTGACCTCATTCGCAGAAGCATCCCAAACATTCATCAAGCTGTTTATTTAAGGTGCGTGCCAAACCTAGAGGCGCTCCACAAGTGCGACCTTACCTTTAATCACCAATTACTTCTTCTGCAGATCTTTTTGTTTGTTTGTTTTTCTCGGACTTTGCCTCACATGCAGAAATGTCCGTTTCTCTATGGCTGGCACATGTGGACGCAGTGAGCAGATGTCCGACAACGAGCTCCCTCCCTCTTCATCTCTCAGCCTCCCAGTTTGACACAAACATCAGCAGAGGAAAACAGGCTCTTTATCTTTTGAATCATGTTTCATTTGAGTCAAACTGATTTTCATTCTCCCGTGTGGGATCAATATTGTACATTTAATAACTTCATAATGTGCAGCCTGATGTTCTGATTTCTTGTAATGGTAAACATCATGATATTGTCTTGGTAGAATAGTTGTACAAAGTTCTTTGGGGAAAAAAATGCAGTAAGAAGTTTTGTTTTGTTTTTTAATCGTTGAAAACAACAAAACAAGCAGAATAAATCTGCTAAAAAGAGGTTTAGGAATACAGGCGCACCTTTACAATAACATCTGGAAGAGCAGCTGTTATCCTGGACAGGACAGTTCATGACAGTTCAATGTTCCCACACGAACTGTAGGGGAGACCAGGGACGGCTGTAACGCCTTCAGTTCCACCAATCAGACACAAGCTTGAGTGATTAAAGTGACACAAGCGCACACCAGGCAGGCAGAACTCGGTGTGACACTGGCAACACGTGCATTTGTTTTGGAAATGAGTGAAAGGGAGACGGCAGGATGGATGGTGATGAGGTAATGTGTTTATATGTGACTGAGAAATAAGTTATGAGCCAGTTGTACGGCAGTAATGTCCCCAAGACCTATTACCTCTATTTTCTGTGGGCTAACGTGACACAGCCATTTGCATCAATGTTACGTGCTAAAGTGCAAACTAACAGCAGTAGGGAGAGAATATAATTACATTATTGTCTTTGCACAGAAAAACTCTTTTTTTTAAAAAATTACTGTTTCGTCTGAGTTCACTGGGATTCGGCATGAACAGCTGCTACATAAGAACAGCAGTCTTTTTGCTGAGGGTCTCATTTGCTGTTACAGGAAATTTATAATCATCACAGGAATCATGTGACTGTTTTATAAATACTTCATAATAGCAAAAGTGCAGCTCTGAGAACATCATATGCACAATGAGTCTCCATTTGGGTCTGGAGTGGCTACTTGACATTAGACGTCACTTGACACAAGGACGAGTACATCTCTCAGCTTGCAAAGAACAAACAAAATTGTTTTCAACTTGCTTCCTAGTTGGAAATCAAACATGACAGCAGCTATGAACATGCTGAACTGCTCGTGCAGGCAGAGACCTGCTGAATGCACAGAGTAGAGAAAGGCATCTGTGTTCCCAACACACAAAGCAGCTCATAAGACTGTTGCAGCTTCTTTTTATTGTTTTGCATTTCAATATTGAACTGTTGTCATAGTTAAGTGCTGTCAGCATCTACATTTGTATACACGTTGCTAACAAAAAATATGTGGCCCTCTGAATCTAAATGCGTCCTCAGTGATCTACTTTCGATCAAATCACAGATACACCAACTTTTTTTTCTCCTCATCATTTATCTCCCTCCTGAGTTCCAGACAGGAAGATAGACACCATTCTTTTGACTGTGTGTGCAGTAACAAGAAAGATGGGCAGAGTTCGCCCACCGCTAATTAGCTTAGCTCAAATACTGGTAGTCAATGGGAAGTGCTAGCCTGCCTCTGCCTAAAGTCATC